>PITA01025898.1:0-23558 GCA_004023965.1 Spilogale gracilis
TTTCATTTTTTGCCCATCGTTTTGGGGGAAAAACCATCCCTCACCATGTCCACATCCTAGTAGCCAACCTCTATGTGGTGGTACCCCCTATGCTAAACCCCATCATTTATGGGGTCAAGACCAAACAGATTCAAGAACGAGTAATTTTGCTTTTCTCCCGCATCAGCACATGTTGTTAAAATGAAGACTAATGCTAAATGCTGAATATTTCTGAAGAAAACACACACACTCACACACATAGACACACGCTATTTGAATGAGTAATGGGCATAAATGAAATCCATAAATAATCATCCACACACTTAAAAGGACAGTAAATGCCAACGTTACCAATGCATTTTCCTAAAGCTCTTAAATACTTTGAGAAAATAATGATGTTTTCAATTCTCCTAGACGCGCTATTATCTTGCATTACAACTTCTTCTTAAGCAAACATAAGAGAACACTGAGTAAAGAGTAATATATTTTAGGGTTCAACCCAAATGGAACTTTCTTGAGTAGAGCTGGGAAATGAAAATGGTAAGTTTCCTAGCTGAAATTTTACTGAAATATGAAACACTCCCATGCAACCAGGAGACAGCTGGCCCAGGAACATGAAGCCACTAAACTATAATTATCTGCACATTTTTTCTTAAATTAAAATGTGAATTTTATAATGAGATATTTTCTGATTCATTTCTATAAAGTCTACTCAATGGAATAGGCACAGTGTATAGATTTATTACATGAACAGATAACAAATTAAAACAAATAATAAATTAAAAGAACCCATCTGTGATCATGTAGATGCATTAAAAATTAACACATTCTGGGGCGCCTGGGTGGCTCAGTTGGCTAAGCGACTGCTTTCAGCTCAGGTCATGATCCTGGAGACCCGGGATCGAGCCCCACATCGGGCTTCCTGCTCGGCGGGAGGCCTGCTTCTCCCTCTCTCACTCCCCCTGCTTGTGTTCCCTCTCTAGCTGTGTTTCTCTCTGTCAAATAAATAAATAAAATCTTAAAAAAAAAAAAATTAACACATTCTTCCCTACAGTTTGGGACTCCAGGCCCAAATCTTCAACAAAACATCTTGGTGTGTATTGAGAATTCACTAATTGAGGAAGTAAAAGATTAAAAATGCCATAGCCAGGCCAAAATTAAAAGGGAGTAAAAGATTACATAGGATACTGACATATAATCTTACATCAAAAGACTCTTATTACACCAAATATAATTTTTATAAGCTTGTCTTCCGATTCATTTCTTCATTCAAGAGCATACTTTTACAATCTCTCTTTCCTCTAGGCATAGCACATGATATGAGAATGTGAAATCTGACTTTATTACACTTGAAGAAAGTAAAAAATGAACTTGGAAGCTATACTTGGAACATTTGCAAACTTTCCATAGTCTTTTTTCTTTGTTTTCTGTTTTGCATATATATCATGTATATGTGTGTATACACATTAATGTGTATGTATATATATGTATAAGGTAATATATGTGTTATACACACACACACACACACACACACACACATATATAATGTGTATATAATGTGAATTTGAAATGAAAGGCTGTTTCCTAGATCTAATAATCACCTTGGATTAAATTATGATATAATGACTTGAATTTCAGCAAGTTAATCTATTTTAGGAGTTAATAAAAAACCTTGTTTTTTCTGCACTAACTGTATAAAATTATGCTGTTGTGTAACTATTGGTTCTTGACTGGTAAAATGGAATTATTTTCATACATCATTTATTGGCTTGATAGTTAAATGAAATATGCTATAGAATGTATTTGGCATTAAAGATGTAAGGTTTTTTTAAATGGTGGTAATTTTTATGAATGGAGACACCTAAGAACCCAACCCACCAAACTGAACCTTGCCAGGGTATCCCGTTGTTTCAACATTATTTATAGAGAAGACAATGCTTTCTCTCTTGAACAACCTTGATATTGTTTTTGAGAATCAATTGACCTCACAGGTAGGCATTAATTTCTCAACTCAGTATTCCATATGATTTATCAGTGATTTGGCTGAGTATCTTCATGACTGTAGCTTTCTTAAAATAAAAGTTCGATAGGAAATTGGTGTAATTGATGTTATTCTACTCAAAATGTGGATTGCCAGATTGGTGTATGTTTCATAATGAATATATTTCAATATTCTTGAGAAAAAATTTGAATAATGAATCTTTAAAGATGATTCATGGGGCGTCTGGGTGACTCAGTTGGTTAAGCAACTGCCTTTGACTCAGGTCATGATCCCGGAGACCCGGGATCGAGTCCCATATCGGGCTCCCTGCTCGGCAGGAAGCCTGCTTCTCCCTCTCTCACTCCCCCTGCTTGTGTTCCCTCTCTGGCTGTGTTTCTCTCTGTCAAATAAATATAATCTTTAAAAAAAAAAAGATGATTCATAAGTCTACCCCCAAAACCTCACACCATTCAGGGAAAAAAAAGGAAAACATAGGTATTGATCTTTTCGTGAAAGTATTTCCTGGTAGTGGAAGAAAGTTGCTTATCCATTCTACAAGCGAGAGAAAGGTTTTTCAAAGTATGTTCTACATGAACAGAAATTTGAATATGACATGTCAAACCAGGAACAGAACAGGATATATGCTGAAAATATTGTTATTAGAGTTGGCATAATAAAATTTTGAGAAGATGTGATCACCAGCAATAATGTATAGTTTAAAGATGAAAAGGACTCAGGGTAGAAGATTGGAAGATAACAAAATTTAAATAAAATCAGTAGAAGAGAAGAAGAGGGGGGAAACAAAATGATAAGCTAGTTTAAATTGTTCCCTGGTGACTCAAGACTGAACTAATGATTAGCTGACATGTGCCAGTCTGACCTCTGAATCAATTCTGTTCAACACGAATCAGTACCATTGTATCTGTCTCCTTCACAGATGAAATTCTAGAAAGAGCATTTAAGGTCCTTTGCCCTTTTATATAAATCTCTTCTTCTCCCTGAAATTCACCGTGGATGCCTCTTCCATCCTACTGAAAGGATCTTCCTAAATTTGCCAGTATCTCAACATTATCTCTTAAGTTAGCAGCATACAATAAAGTCCATGAATCAGGTGAATCATGTCAAGGAGAAAGGCACTGTGTGCATAAGTATCTTTTAGAATTCATTATTTTTTCTGATGATAAAAGATGTGAATTCTTCTTTCAATATTTCTAAAAATTTGACAACATATATATCTTATTTTTACTTACATCAAGAGCAGATGACATGATTCCTCCACATCTATGAGGCATAAAATACCTTAATTCTGAGGGAAGAGTGGAAGAAAAGAGGAAGAAAGGTATAAAAGGGAGGAATGGAGAGATATTTTAACAGACAGTCAACAACTGGCTCAGGATTCTGTAGAATCTATCTATCTATCTATCATCTATCTATCTATCTATCTATCTATCTATCTATCATCTATCTATCATCTATCTATCTATCTATCTATCTATCTATCTATCTATCGTCTATCTATCTATCATCTATCATCTATCATCTATCTATCATCTATCTATCAATTATTTATCATCTATCTATCTATCTATCTATCTATCATCTATCTATCAATTTAAATTCAATTAGCCAACTTATAGTAGTCGTTAGTCAGGTGTAGTATTCAATAATTTATCAGTGGTATTTAACAACCAGTTCTCATCATATCACATGCCCTCCTCAATGGCCATCACTGAATTACCCCATCCTCTCACCCTACTCCCCTCTAGCAACCCTCAGTTTATTTCCTATGATTAAGAGACTCTCCTGGTTTTTCCCTTTTTTATGACTTCCATTCAGTTTTCCCTCCTTTCCCCTATGATCCCCGGTGCTGTTTCTTATATTCCACTATGAGTGAAACTATATGATACTTGTCTTTCTCTGATTGAGTAATTTCATTCACCATAATGCCCTCCAGTTCCATCTACATCAATAGAGGAAACATACCTCAGTATTATAAAATCCATCTATGAAAATTCCACAGCAAATGTCATTCTCAATGGACAAAAACTGAGAGTTTCTCCCCTGTGTCCAGGAACAGGATGTGGGTACCCACTTTCATCACTGTTGTTCAACATAGTTCTAGAAACCTTGGCTCAGCAATCAGAAAACAAAATAAAAGAAAAGGCATTCAAATTGGCAAAGAAGTCAAACTCTCACTCTTCTCATATGAGAGGATGCATTATGCGCAAAACCCCAAAGACTCCACCACCCAAATTGCTAGAACTCATATAGAATTTCAGCAATATGGCAGGGCATAAAATCAATATACAAAAGTCAGTTTCATTTTATACACTAACAGTGAGAAGAAAGAGAAATGAAGGAATCAGTGCCATTTACAATTGCACCCAAAATCATAAGATACTTAGGAATAAACCTAACCAAAGAAGTAAAGGATCTCATGACAGAAATTGAGGAAGACAAAGAAATGGAAAAACATTCTATGCTCATGGATTGGAAGAATCAATATTCTTAAGATATCTATACTACCCAAAGTAGTCCACACAATGTAATCCCTATCAAAATACTATCTACATTTTGCACAGAGCTGGAACAAATAATCCTAAAATTAGTATGGTAAGAATTAAAAATGTACGTCATAACTGGTCATTGTGAGATTATTACTAAATTTACAAAAATAGCTTCAATAAAATAAAAATCTGAGGATTGAGACTGCAAGAGAATGAGAGTAAATGTGTGGTTAAAAGCTATTGTGGATACAGATTTTTCTTTCCAGAAGTGCCTGAATGAACAAAGGGTCATAAGGATATTTACAGAATTCATGGCATAGGAACATGCCCACATCTAAGTGTTCTTTAAAAGTTTTTCCAAATGAGGATGGCATAAAAGGAGCTGAACTCATAAAAATACAACTTGTGTATTAATTTCTCTACATTTACCCTGTGGGAGGAGAGAAAAGATAAGAGCCATGAGATTCTGCAAGTCATAGAAATGATTTCAGAGACATTTGCTATGGATGGACCCAAAAGTGTGTCATTCTGAGATGCTGGACCCCGCCTGGACTAGACTAATGGTAAGGGATCCCTCGGTTCTTATTCAGACCTCCTTCTCTTCCTCCTCCTCCACATCACTGGGGAATATTTTAATTGGTAGTCAGCAACTTTCTTCTACAATCAAACTCAATAAATTAATGCTGCTGCCTCAGCATGATACAGACCTTGCTGTGAGTTTTGTCAGAGGATGAATCCACCAACATGATCTCAGACATACTTATAGGTTAGGGTCAAATTTGTTTTGCAGGAACAGAAGAAAAGCAAGAAAGGCTATTGCAGAGATGTGCATATATTGGATATGGCACCAGCAGCAAATGGATCAAAGTTCATGATATTGATGAGGGCTTTTACTGAGGGTGCAGAGAGAAAGAAGAAGCACTTCCCAGCACATGATAGCAGGGACTAAGATCAGAATCTCAAGAGGAAGAAAGATGTATGAGAGGTAAGCAATGAGGGATAGAACAATAAAGACTGATGATGGTATTTAGGTGTCTGGTAAGAGCAGAATGGGTTCCCAACAACAAAGGGCCAGGAAGTCTCACTATCCCCAAATTTACCTAATAATTCTTTACTACCACCTTTCCCAATGATAAGCACTCCATCCCACCTATGCTGTACTCACTTACATCCTCTCCCCTCTGCTTTCCCACCATCTGTACCAGTCAGGTAATGCTCCCATGGCAGCTCCTTTCTTTTGAATAAGCCAGACAATGGGATTGTTACTAAAAGATTCCTATTCGGGATATGGTTAGGTGATCATGAGCTTGCTGCCATAAAGCAACAATGCTGGACAGTCTAGGAAAGAATGACATAACTGAACCCTGTTTTTTTCAAGGATAGCAAATGTTTTTCTATTGCACAACTTGAGGCTTTCATGCTTCTAGATAACCGAGTTTTCAAAGCAATGATCTTTATCAGGATTACTCGCATATGGGGACTAAGAACCGAAGATTTTAGAAAATTCAGTCATCAGTGAATTGTGGTGATCAAATTATCAATAGTTGCTCTACATCTCTATCCTGAATCATTTCTGGTGTCCCAAGGTCTGCCCTCTGTCTTCCCTTTCAACTTCTAGATTGGACTCCCTTTAAAGGAACCTATCTTTTTATCCCTTTATCTTCTATTTATTTTTGATGCTTGAGCTCCAAAATGAATGAAGCATTCGAATGATGTGTGTATTATTGGGAATCAATAAACCTAAACTCACCAATCTTTTGCTATTAGTAAATCAAAACACTTTAAACCCTAGAAACTACCTCTATTCTGGTTAAGTTAGCCATTTACCTATGTCTTTTAGTAAGCAAGAATGAGTCATCTTGCCTCCACATTGTTGCTCAAGATTTCCTTGCCTCCTAGAGATTTCTTACCTCTAGTTATTCTGAAACATGTATTATAGAATTTCTGCTTTTTAAAGTATAGAACTCATCTTAAGGAATCCATGTTAGTAATAGAGACAAAATAAAATACAGTTTTACTAGCAATGTAAAAAATAGCATGGAGGACAATAAGAGAGAAGGATGGGAAAAACAAATGGGGGAAATCAAAGGGAAAGTTGAACAACAAGAGACTATGGACTATGAGAAACAAACTGAAGGTTTTAGACGAGAGGGGGTGGGGGGATGGGTTAGCCCAGTGATGGGTATTAAGGAGGCTACATATTGCACGGTGCACTGGATGTTATATGCAAACAATGAATCATGGAATGCTACATCAAAAACTAATGATGTACTGAATGTTGACTAACATAACATAACAGAATAAAAAAGTGCACTTAATTTGATGAACACTGAGTAATGTACAATATTATTAAATCACTATATCGGACAACTGAAATTAATATGACTCTGCCTATTATACTGGAATTAAAAAAATAAATTGCAAAAATGTTATCTCTAAAAAATAGCATGGGAATTTGATAGAGACTATAAAAATTACATGAATTTGAATCTTTTCTCAAGCTCTATCTCAAATTCTTTTGAAAGGACATCCATTCCTATGTAGATATGTAGTATATAGATAGATATAGAGACTTAAGTATATTATGTTCTTGGTTGAGTTGTTTCTATCGCTCTTCTCTTTCATAGGACCCTTTGATAACAATATACTGGATAGAGTTTGAGTATTTGTTGGTACAGACTGACAGTTACTGACTCAGAGAGAGTGGGGAAATAAATAGAGCCTTAAGGATTAGTGGCAATTTGAAATAGGGAGAGATTTATGAATATCTGATTAAGGTACAGTTTCCACACAAAATAAACAAGCATTATTATTTTGCCCACAGGTCCAGAACGACATATAGAAAGGTCAGCTGTTGATTTCCTTACTCAGATGATCTGGTGGTTCTAATGCATTAGACCTGCCCTGCACATAACCTCTTCTTGTGGACTAGTGTTCGGGGGGGAAGGGTCCTTCCTCAAAACAGTGATGTGCATCCATGGGTCAGTCTTTTTTTTCCATCAATAATATAGCTGAAATGGATGATATGATCTAGACTTTGGCCAGAACCAGAGAGACTCACTATGATGAGTTTGGATTAAAAAAAAAAAAAGGAGTAGAGGAGAAGAGTACACCACTGACTGAACTACTTCTTTCATTTATTTCTGGAGATCCAAAGACATTATGCCCATCTCCAACATTACAGTCTTCATGCCTTCTGTGTTGACACTAATAGGGATCCCAGGTCTAGAGTCTGTGCAGTGCTGGATTGGGATTCCATTCTGTGCCATGTATCTCTTTGCTTTGATTGGAAATTCCGTGCTTCTGATCATCATCATTTCTGAGCATAGCCTCCATGAGCCCATGTATATTTTCCTGGGCATGCTGGGAGTCACAGATATTGTACTTGGCACAAGCATTGTGCCCAAAATGCTTGGCATTTTCTGGCTACGTATACCAGAGATATATTTTGATTCTTGCTTGCTTCAAATGGGGTTCATCCACATGTTTGAGTGCATAGAGTCTGGCATCCTCCTGGCCATGGCTCTAGACCGTTATGTGGCCATCTGTTATCCACTACGACACAGCACCATCTTCACCCACCAGCTGGTCACCCAAATAGGGGCTGTGGTAACACTCAGGGCTGCCATTCTATCAGCCCCATGCCTAGTACTGATAAAGTGCCGGTTTCAATTTTACCATACAACCATCATCTCCCACTCCTACTGTGAACACATGGCCATCGTGAAACTGGCTGCAGAAAATGTGCAGGTCAACAAAATCTATGGCTTGTTTGTGGCATTCACTGTTGCAGGATTCGATCTCACCTTCATCACTTTGTCCTACGTACAGATCTTTTTCACAGTTTTCCATTTGCCCCAGAAGGAGGCTCGGTGGAAAGCCTTCAATACCTGCATTGCCCACATCTGTGTCTTCCTCCAGTTCTACCTCCTCGCTTTCTTCTCCTTCTTCACACATAGGTTTGGTACTCACGTTCCTCCTTATATCCATATCCTCTTTTCAATCCTCTACTTGCTGGTCCCTCCATTTCTCAATCCACTTGTCTATGGTGCCAAGACCAAGCAGATTCGCATTCACGTGGTAAAGATGCTGTGTTCATAAAATCCACTGTGATTATCACCTGTATCCTTCTACTTTGTGCAATAGTAACAATCTCTCAAAAGTAGATAAAACAATAAAAATGCATGCTAATGCATGCTAATTGTGATAATTAAGCTTTCTATTTAATTCTTTTGTGAAATTTTCCTGCCTTTTAGATGGTTGTCACATCATAGCCCATGACACCTTAGTCATGGGATTTAGATACTACAATGTAAAGAGAATGAGAAATGTAGAAAGAGCAAAATCGTGAGCATATATTATTTTATTTTTTCTTAATTTTTAGTTCCCTATTAAACCTTCTTCTTTAAGTATCCTTCTCCAGAAGGATTAAATAAATATGTATCTCTTAATGAATTTATTTATCTATCTATCTATCTATCCATCTATTTATTTATTTTTTTTAAAGATTTTATTTATTTGACAGAGAGAAACATAGCCAGAGAGGGAACATAAGCAGGGGGAGTGAGAGAGGGAGAAGCAGGCCTCCTGCCTAGCAGGGAGCCCTATGTGGGACTCCATCCTAGGTCTTTGGGATCATGACCTGAGCCGAAGGCAGTTGCTCAACCAACTGAGCCACCCAGGCGCCCCTCTTAATGAATTTAAATACACCCAAGACTCATTGGTGTGATTTTCCAGCTACTCACTGATAAGTCGTTGATTCTGTTGTTTTTGGATCATCCTGATTATCTTTAAAAAATGAGAGGAAGTTCCTTTTATTTTTATACAATTAAATAAAAAATCCAAAAAAAAAAAACTATCTATATGATGATACATAGTCTTTAATTTTCAGCATTTCTATGCTGTTTAGGGCTTTAGGACATAAAAATCATGATAAATCCAGTGTTCCATGTTACATATCACTACTTTTTCTGCACCCTCACCATTTACTTCTTTATTCATTCATCAAGTGTTATAAAAAAGCTGAAATATTATTAATGCCATAGTAAAGAACAGAGACACAATGAGAAATTTGATACAGTGGTTGCATTTTTTGAGTTCATAGATGTTATGGTTTTATATATCTGGGATAAAGAGAAAGAGAAAGGGAGAGGAAGGGAAGGAGAGAAAAGTAGTAGAGGTACCAGTGGAATGTGGTTTAGCAAAGACAGTGAAGCACTGAAATTCACCTGAAAGGAACAGTCTATAGAGTTATTTTTATTTTCTTTGTGTTTTTCTTTTAATTAGTGAGCCTGATTCTTTTTTAATTCTTTATTTTAATTTCCATTATATGTATGTTAGTTTCAGGTTTGCGATGTAGTGATTCAAATGTCCATGCATCATCTTGTATTCATCAGGAGATGTGCACTCCTTACTTCCCATGACCAGTTTCTTTTTTTCCTTAGTAAAGATTCTATTATTTATTTATTTAGTTGTTTATTTATTTATTTATTTATTTATTTATTTATTTATTTATTTTTGAGAGAGAGGGAGAGAGAGAGCACAGGAACAGGGTGAGGGGCTGAGGGGCAGAGAAGGGACATAGAGAGAACCTCAAGCAGACTCCATTGAGCATAGAGACCAACATGGGGCTCCATCAGGACTTTGAGATCATGACTTGAGCCAAAACCAAGAGTATGAGGCTTAACCAACTGAGTTGCCCAGGTGCTTTTCCTCTTTGTTCCTTTGTTTCTCAATGAGTGGAATCATAAAGCATTTGTCTTTCTCTGTAGGGAGTCTGACTCTTAATGAAGGACAAATGAATGGCTAGCAAATAAGGACATATCATGCCAGGTAGATGATATTAGAGATTAAGTATAGAATAAAAATCTGTACAGTAGTACTTTCTCTGTTATAGATGAAGCAGGAACAGTTAGAACAACTAATTTAGTCATCCTTATAGTCTCTTCCTGTAGAGGAAGATGGGAAATGAACACGTTTAGTATATGAATTCAAAATTTCATTAGTAATAACAATTCTGTCAAACATACAAAGATGATCATGGGTGATAACTTCCATGAATAAATCTTAATTCTACATGTAACTCTAAGTCTATGCCGTACCACCAGTTTTCTAGATCTCTTTCTGAAGACCTTACTGATTTAACATGGCAGTATAATATATATATTGGCTATATATATATATATATATATATATATATATATATATATAATTATATATATGTATTACTGACCAAGATGTTCTTCTCCACCAGTGAGGATGAGAAAATAATGAAGTTGGTGATGCTGGTAGCCACACTGAGGCCATACAAATGCTTTGGAGCAAGAACACCACGAGCCCAGCAGTGTGTATTCTAGTCCTGCATTTCCTAGAAGGACCTTGCAAGTCTTGCAAAACAGGGGGCTGAATTAAATTGTCTTGGCCTATTCTGTATTTTTTCAGGGGAAAATTTAAAATATGTGTAATACTTCAAGTGTTTATCCTCAAAACTTTAGCTCCTTACTTTAGTATCATTAAAGAGAGATTTACTTCCCATTTGAACTTTTTGGCTTAGTTTTAATCTTTCATTAAGTGTTTGACATCTTATTTATATCTGGTTTTGTCTTATGTGTCTTAGATTGTCTGAAATGTAGAAAAAGTATTAAAACAGATAAATTTCCTTGATGGAGAATGTTTTCATTTCATTCTAAAGTTCACAAAAACCATGGGGCACACACAGAGACATTGTGAAATAGTGGCAGTGTATGTATAAACAGATTGTATAAATATGGAACATTAACCTATACCCAAAAGGCAATGGGGAGAGATAACTCTGAGACCTAGGTGCCCACAGAAGAAGATCCTAGGAGGAGAAAGTGATCTGTGCATGACAATCCCGGAAAAACACAGGAGTTTAGTATCAGGTATTGGAGACAGGGTGACCCTGAAAATGACAGAGAACGTGAAAGTGTGTGTAAGGTTTCTGAACCGAAGCATCCAGACTGTATCCACTTCAGTTCCCCCCAAATGATTGGTCTCCATAGTGACAGAATCAACAATGATCCACAGAAAGGGGAACTGGCTACAGAGGATGCTAGGAATGAGGGGTCATATAAGAGAAGGCTTGCCTAAAATAATATATATTGCATATTGAGGCCGATAGAAAACTTATCAACATTAATCTTCTTAAATGCCATCCAGACTGATATTCCATAGTCAGGTAATTTTAAGATGGTTCTCCATAAAACTGGCTCAAAGGAAAGACTAACAGGTACTGATATTGGAGTATTTACTCACTGACTTGGCTAGCCTCCTACTTCAGGACCTACAATGTCACTGACTAGGTTATACATCACACCATGTGCGTGGAAATCCCTGCTAGACTGTGGTCCTTCACCAGGACATAGAAACCGACAGCCAAACATATACCAGGGATGAGGTTAAATTCACTGATACAGAAATCACGTACCAAAATTAATTTTGAAAAAGAGAATTAATCGGGTGGAGCAGAGCTTATTCAGTTCAATGAATACAACTTAAAAAGAAAAACAAACCCCTACCTAATACTCTTATGAAATACTCCTTCATACTAGATCCTTGACAGAAGAAAATACCACTGTTAATAAGAAATACAGAGGCAACACAAAAGATTATTTGTAAATTAAACAACAATATGAGAGATTAAAGAAAATCAACAGAGCTCTTAGAAGATAGATTTAAGAAAACAGAACAAAAGAATGAGTGTTAAATATGGGGACAGGGCAGAAAAGTATTATCAGCTTCATGTGAGAACACCAACGTATCACTAGTAGGTGTTCTAGAAAATGGGGGAAGATAAAAGTATAGGTGGAGTATGTTAGGCTTAGGAATTTATTTGAAAATTATTCAAGATTTTCCATGAACAAAATGACAAAAAGTCCAAATTAAAAGTAACCATAAAGAAGAGAGGAAGAAAAAAAGAATATAGTTTTGTAGTAAGTTAAGAAAATGAAAAGTAAGCCATGGGCAGGCAGAAAATATCTGCAACATACATATTTCACCCAATATACAAAGAATTTTTAAAACACAACCACAAGGAAGTAAAGAAGTCAGTTAAAACTTGGGCAAAAGATCTGAAAAGATATTTCCCACCAAAAAGTCACACAAATAACAATAAGCACACAGAAAGGTACTCAATATCATTTGCCATGAAGAAATTTCTAAGTAAAACAGTGAGATGCCACTGATACTTATTAGAATGGCTAAAACATAAAAACACTAACAACACCAAATGCTGTGGGGAATGAAGAGTCACAGGGACTTGCATTATTTGCTAGTGAAAATGCAAAATACAGGCTATCTAGAAGAGTCTTGGAGTTTCTCACAGGACTAAACATACCTTACCATGTGGTCTTGCAATCCTAGATATTTGACCAATGAATTGAAAACATATGTCCACATCAAGACATATGCGTGAATCTTTATGTGAGGTTTCTTTCTAGTTGCCCAGAATAGGAAGCACATAAGATGAATGGATAAACAAACTCTGGTATCTCCCTAAAGTGTAATGTTATTCCTTCATTTTTTAAAAAAGATTTTATTTATTTGACAGAGAGAAACACAGCCAGAGAGGGAACACAAGCAGGGGGAGTGAGAGAAGGAGAAGCAGGCTTCCCGCAGAGCAGGGAGCCCGATGTGGGACTCGATCCCGGGTCTCTGGGATCATTACCTGAGCCGAAGGCAGTTGCTTAACCAACTGAGCCACCCAGGTGCCCCATTCCTTGATTTTTTTAAAAGAGAGAGGTATCAAGCTCTGAAAAGACATGAAAGAAATTTCAGTGCATATTTCTACATGAAAGAAGCCATCCTGAAAAGGTTAAATAGTTATATGACTACAAGGACATGGCATTTCAGAAAAGGCAAAACTAAAGAAATAGAATAAAGATCAATGTAGCCAGGGGTTCAGGAAGAGGGATGGAGACATGAGTGAGTGGAGCACAGGGAGCGTTTAGGCTAGTGAAAGTGTTCTGTGTGATATTCTTATGGTGAGTACATGACATTATGTACAGGTAACCCCTAGTTTTAGAAAGTTCACCTATGCCATTTAGTTCTTATGGAAGACTTATATTAGTTCCTGTTTTCAGCACCTGAAAGAAATATGAAGAGTATTTTCACTTTTTTTGTAAAACTAGCTTTTAATGTGTGTATTGCATTGAGCCATAAGAGAGACAACGAAAGCCGCCCCATCAAGCTCCTTCCCCTGGAAGCACACCCCACATCACTGTGTCAAAACTCCATAGCTTTGAGCAGTGTATATGAGTATCTGTGCTTTATCCAGATTGATTCTGAGCATCTGTTAACATGATATGTCCCAAGGTATCAGAAAACTTTAAGAGCAGTTAAATTGGGTGTCTGGGAATGCTCAAAAAATTTCCATGTGAACTCATGGTGATTGTTTCTTTGCTTGGTGCCATTATGGTTCAGGAAAGGCTTTATAGGATGGCTCTACTTCTGGATAGTGGGGAGAAAACCTGTACTTGTCAGAAACGTAGAAATGAAGACAGAAATAGTGATCTCTAATGTAAACTGTGGACTTTGGATAATAATAACCCATCGATGCTGGTTGAGTTGTTTAACAAAACCTGACATGCACTCATGAATATTACTATAAAGTGGGAGCCAAGAAGACACACTAGTAGCTTTGAAAGGAAAATGAACAAGGCAGTAACAAACAGGGCACCAGGGTGGCTCAGGTAAGCGTCAGCCTTTGACTTATGTTGTAATCTTGGGGTCCCGTGGTCAAGCCCTGCATCTGGCACTCGGCTCAGCAGGGAGTCTGATTTTCCCTCTCCCTCTGTTTGTACTGTTTGTACTCTCTCTCTCTCTCAAGTAAATAAATAAATAAATAAATAAATAAATAATACTTATTTATATTTTAAAATTTTTAATTTTTTTTATTGTTACTTAAATTTTTCCCCAGTGTTCCAAGATTCATTCCCCATTCCACACGCCCAGTGCTCTATGCAATAGGTGCACTTAGAACCCACCACCAGGCTCTCCCATCCCCCCACCCCCTTCCCTCCAAGTCCCTCAGTTTGTTTCTGTGTCGAAAGTCTCTGTTGTTTCATTTCTCTCCCTGGATTACCCTACCTCCCATTTACTTTCCTTCTCCTACTGTCTTCTACATTACCCCTTATGGACCGCAAGTAAGTGAAACCATGTGATACTTGACTTTCTCTACTTGGCTTATTTCACTCAGCATAATCTCTTCCAGTCCAGTCCATAGTGCTATAAAAGTTGGATATTCATCGTTTCTGATGGAGGCGTAGTATTCCATTGTATATATGTACCACATCTTCTTTATCCATTCATCTGTTGAAGGGCACCTTGGCTCTTTCCACACTTTGGCGATTGTGGCCATCGCTGCAAAGATCGTTGGGGTACACATGGCCCTTCTTTTCACTACATCTGTATCTTTGGGGTAAATGCCCAGTAGTGCAATTGCAGGGTCATAGGGTAGCTCTATTTTTAATTTTTTAAGGAATCTCCACACTGTTTTCCAAAGTGGCTGCACCAGCTTACATTCCCACCAACGGTGTAAGAGGGTTCCCCTTTCTTTGCAGCCTCTCCAACACTTGTTGTTTCCTGACTTCTTAATTTTGGCCATTCTGACTGGTGTAAGGTGGTATCTCAGTGGTGGTTTTGATTTGAATTTCCCCGATAGTTAGTGATGCTGAACATTTTTTCATGTCTCTGTTAGCCATTTGTATATCTTCTATGGAGAAGTGCCTCTTCACGTCTCTTGCCCATTTTTTGATGTGTTTATCTTCTTTTTGGATGTTGAGTTTGAGTAGTTCTTTATAGATCTTGGATATCAGCCCTTTGTCTATAGTGTCATTTGTAAATATCCTCTCCCATTCTGTGGGATGCCTCTGTGTTTTGTTGACTGTTTCCTTTGCTGTACAGAAGCTTTTTATTTTGATGAAGTCCCAGAAGTTCATTTTCACTTTTGTCTCCTTTGACTTTGGAGACATGTTTTGAAAGAAGTTGCTGTGGCCAATGTCAAAGAGGTTACTGCCTATGATCTTTTCCAGGATTTTGATGGATTCCTGCCTCACGTTGAGGTCGTTCATCCATTTTGAGTTTGCCTTTGTGTGTGGTATAAGAGAATGGTCTAGTTTCACTCTTATATGTAGCTGTCTAATTTTCATTTAGTTGATGTGTTCTACTGTATCTCTAATTTCTTATTCTCTCATCTCTGCTCTAATCCTAATTATTTCCCATATTGTGTGGGGGGTTGGTTTAATTTTTTGTTGATTTTCCAGTTTTTTAAGGTGTAATGAGAGTTGATGTATTTGGGATTTTTCAATTTTTTGAGTGAGGTTTGGATGGCTATGAATTTCCCCTTAGGACTGCCTTTGCTGTATCCCATAGTTTTGGATCGATGTATCTCCATTCTCATTGATTTCCATGAAGTGTTTCAGTTCTTCTTTGATTTCTCGGTTGATCCACAGATTCTTGAGCACGATCGTCTTTAGCTTCCAAGTGTTTGGTTTTCTTCTGAACTTTTTATGGTGGTTGAGTTCCAGTTTCACGGCATTGTGGTCAGAGAATATGCAGGGAATAATTTCAATCTTCTGGTATTGGTTTGACCCTGATTTGTGACCTAGTATGTGGTCTATTCTGGAGAAAGTTCCATGTGCACTCATGAAGAATGAGTATTCTGCTGTTTTAGGGTGGAATGTTCTGAATATATCTAAGAGATCCATCTGGTCCAATGTGTCATTCAAGGCTCTTGATTCTTTGTTGATTTTCTGTTTAGATGATCTGTCCATTGCTGAGAGTGGTGTGTTAAGATCTCCTACAATTAATGTATTCGTATCAATATGATTCTTTATTTTGTTTTACAGTTGGCTTATGTAGTTGGCTGCTCCCATGTTGGGTGCATAAATATTTACAATTGTTAGATCTTCTTGCTGTATAGACCCCTTGAGAATGATGTAGTGTCCTTCGGTGTCTCTGATTACAGTCTTTAGATTAATGTCCAATTTGTCTCATATGAGAATCGCTACCCCGGCTTTCTTTTGGGCTCCGTTAGCATGAAAGATGGTCCTCCATTCCCTCACTTTCAATCTGGAAGTGTCTTTAGATTCAAGATGAGTCTCTTGCAAACAGCATTTGGATGGGTCCTGTCGTTTTATCCAGTCTGCAACCCTGTGCCTTTTTATTGGAGCTTTTAGGCCATTCACATTGAGAGTGATTATGGATAGATATGTTTGTATTGACATCATGTTGCCTGTGAAGTTCATGTTTCTATAGATTACCTCTGTAAATTTCTGTTCTGTGTCACACTTGGG
The DNA here is from genome assembly GCA_004023965.1 of Spilogale gracilis. Classification (NCBI taxonomy): domain Eukaryota; kingdom Metazoa; phylum Chordata; class Mammalia; order Carnivora; family Mephitidae; genus Spilogale; species Spilogale gracilis. Next base: position 16,782 of record PITA01025898.1, read on the forward strand.
TTTGTTTCTCTTTTATAGAACCCCTCTTAGTATTTCTTGTAGTGCTGGCTTGGTGGTTGCATAATCTTTTAGACTTTGGTGGTCCTGGAAGCTTTTTATTTCTCCTTCCAGTCTTTAAGTCAACCTTGCTGGATACATTATCCTTGGTTGTATATTTTTGTCATGTAATGTCCTGAATATGTCTTGCCAGCCCGTTCTGGCTTCCAGGTTTCTGTGGAAAGGTCTGATGTTATTCTGATGGTCCTCCCTCTATAGGTAAGGGATCGCTTTCCCCTAGCTGCCTTTAAGACATATTCTTTGGTTTTATGATTCGCAAATTTCACAATTATGTGCCTGGTGGTTTTTCTGCCCTCATTGATATTGGGGGGTGTCCTCTCTGCTTCTAGGACATGAACATTTGTTTCATTCCCCAGATTTGGGAAATTTTCATCCATGATTTGTTCAACAATATCTTCTAGGCTTCTCTCTCTCTCTCAGCTCCTTCGGGGTTTCCAATAATGCTGGTATTGGAGCGTTTCATGGCATCATTTATTTCCCTTATTCTGTTTTTATGGGATTTTAGTTGTTTGCTCCAAGACTTCTCTTGCTCCTCCTCTTAATTCAGCTGTCTTCTAAATTGCCGATATGATCTTCAGCTTCAGTTACTCTAGCTGTTAGCATATTTAAATTAGATTACATCTCATTAATAGCCTTTCTAACCTCAGCTTTCACTTCTGTTATTAGGGCTTTTATTTTGAGACTGATGTTCTTTTCCAAATTAGCCATTGCTTGGATGATTGCTGCCCTGAATTCCATTTCTGTCATATTGTTTATGTTCATTTCCAGTAATTCTGTGACCGGGGTTGCAGTCTCAGGGTTCTTCTTCTGTTGGATGTTCCTCCTCTGAGTCATTGTGGCGAGGAGTGGTTGAGGGGTTGTATAGCTAAGTATATCAGCCATTATCCAGGTGAATTGGTCACTGGAACATTTTGGAGCAACCAGAATTCACCACCGAAAAGGAAGGAGAAAGAAAAAAGAAAACGGAAGAAAGGAAGCAAGAAAAGAAACCCCTGCCAGGGTGGGGCCCAGTGGTAGGATTTATATGGTACAAAATTACTACAGGGTAAAGAAAAGGGCTATCGAGGGTAAATGAAGAGATCAAAAAACAAAGCCCAACCTGTATGACCCCCAAGACCAGTATTTATGTAATACATAAGCAAAAAGAATTACACAGAAACACTGACAGATTAGAGTGGGAAGGTGAGGGCAGACAATCCTTGTGGCCAAGGAATATGTTTCAGATTATCCCAAGTTTGTCTTGTTATTATTGTTGGTGTAGCACACTTTCTAAAGATATAGGGAGATTAGAACTGGTTGTATATAGGGGTAGTATTGAATAGGGATGTAGGATTACCTTGAAGCTTATAACTATATGTATATGTAAAAGAGAAAATAAAGGAAAGAAGAGAGAAGAAGGGGGAAAACAGATAAAACAAACAGGGAAACAAGAGGCAACAACAACAAAAGAAAATACAGGAATGTGTTTGAAAAAATTTCAAGTAAAAAATTGTTATGGAGTGTTGTATTGAGTATCACGTTGTGATAAAAAGTGGGTTAAAAATTAAAAGAACAAAAATTGTGAGAATGCATTTTTAAGTTTAAAATGGAAACTTTAAATGTAAAAATAGAAAAAGGTTAAAAAAGCAATTAAGTAAAAAACTTTATTGATACAGTTTTTGGGGCAGTATCAGGAGTTTAATAAATTGCCTTTCCCCCTGATGTTGGGGTTTTATAGTTTGAGTGTTGTCCTCTTATGCTTCTGGCTTGCCTTCCGTGGGTGGGGCCTGCTGTGCTGTTTTCAGTCCCTTCTACCTGGGCTGCATCTCTCCACCCCCTTCCTTGGGACTGGTCTCCATGGTAACCAGGTTGTCAGGGTACAGTTCTCTGGGGGGGGTGGTTTGTTCTTTTATGTCCTTTTTCAGCTGCTGAGAATGTCAGGTCAGAGCAAGATGTCTGCGCCCAGACCTCTTTCCCAGAGAGAGCCCCTACACAGTGAAACACACCCTGTACCGCCTTCTGCTTGGCAACCTGTCACAGCTGGGCAGGCGCACATGCTGGATTGATTTCTGTCCAAAACCCCCGCTGGTCGTTTGACTCCTGCACCTTGAAACCGCAACTGATTTTTGGTCCCATAACCTTGTCTGTGCCCCGGGAGGCTATGTGGCCCTGAGGACCCGAGGCCCTGCAGGTCCCGTGCAAGTCTGCAAAATTGCCTTCCCTGAGGGGTCCGTGCCTGGCCCACGGGCTGGAGGGAAGCAAGAGAGGAAAGCAGCAGAGGGAAGGGGAAAAAAGAAAAAAAAAAAGCAGCAGAAAAATAGACTCTGCACCGCTGGTTTCATTGAGTTCCTTTGGGCCACACAGGGTACTCTTTCTCTCTGCGGATCCCTGCTCCTCCAGCTTCAGCAATGGAAAGATAGACTCCACACCGCCGGCCCCTCTGACTTCCCTCGAGCCACGGAAACTCCCTCTCGCTACAGATCCCCATCTCCCCACTGCAGGGGCAGAAAAACAGACTCTGGGCTGCCAGCTCTGCTGGGTTCCTGGTTCTGCCTTGCCCGGAATCAGACCGTAATCTGCTGTTATTCCCCAAACACAGAGCACTTTTGTGCTGGTATATTGTCCTCCAATGAGTCTCCTCTGCAGGGTTCCTCCCCTGTGCCGCTTGTCTCTGGGGTAACCCTCCAGTCATTCTCACTTGTTTCTGACTCTTTGATGATGGTCTTTGTCTCCCATGGTGACTCAGAAGTGCGAAATATCACATTTCAGGCTGATTTCATAGGTGCTCACAGTGTTCCTGTAGTGTTTTTTGCAGGAATTGAGCTCACTTCAGGGGACTTACCAAAATGCGGTCACCTGGCCTTCTACATCTTCCCTCTCCAGTAAATAATATTTAAAAGAATAAAAAAGAAGCAGTGATAAACAGCCAATACCTGAAGGCTTGGAAAAGAGAATGGCACTGCTAATTAACACAGAAATGCAGGGATTGGAAGACAGCATAAAATCCCTTCAGAATGTTGAGGGAAACTACTGGGTTCCTGATGATGGATTTTCACATAAATATGGCCAGAGACTTCTTTCTTTCCCTCAACCTATAAGGAGCAATGGGGAGAGGAAACAACCACCCTTATTTTTGTGTGTAGGGAAATAAGCAAAATCAAGCTTTGATAGCCAGCTCCAGAAGCCTCACCAGAAAAAGATGGTCTAGGGAATGAAGATTTGGAGCAGGAGATTACTGTTAGTGAAACACTGAAAACAGTAGTCCCCCAAAACACTTGCCAAAAAATAGACTCACCCCATGGTGTAAAATACTGACAACAGACCTTTAGAGTCAGACACTCCTCAAGATGGGGAATTAAAGGAAGAGTTGAAGGTCCAGGGAAACAGGCTTGAAAACGGTCTAAAGAAAGAATTGATTTTGTGGCAGGACAGTGACAGATATGGGTGTCAGAGAGGCCTGGGTGGTGTGGAGGCCTGGGTGGCATGGTCTTTTAAGCATCTGAACCTTGATCTCTGGGTTGAGATAGAGCCCTGAGCTGGGCTCTGTACTCAGCAGGGAATATGCCTGAAGATTCTCTTTCCTTCCTACCTAGTACCTCTCCCACTCATGTGCTTCCCCTCTCTCATATAAATAAACAAATAATTTTTTTTTTAAGAAATTGGTGTCAGTTAAAGTAGATGATACACTTGTAAACCACCTTACTGTACTAGAATCGCCTGACCCTTTTATACAGGACTGTGTTTGATCTTCCACGAAACCATGAGACATTTCTAATGAAGTGTTTTAATTGAAGATATATAATTAAAATAAAAATGTTTCTGCTGGTAAACCCTCCAGCTCCACTACCTGAAAACACATAGACACAATTATACACACATGTGTCATAGAGAAAGTAGATTATATCTCCCCAATCTATCTTTAGAAATAATTTGTAGATATGGGCATAAAATAAGAAAATAAAGACAGAAGGGAAGTAGGCAAGAAATAGATCATAAGATGTAAGAAATGTTTGAGGTCAGGATAGAAAAAGAATACAAAATCATTTCAGAAATAATTACTACATATTTTTTTTTTCTTTTGTGTAACAAACCACCCCAGAACTCATTACTTCAGATAACAAAAATTTCTCCTTTCACACAATGCTGTGGGTCGACAATCCAGGTTGGGCTTGACTATAGAGTCCTGTTTCCTTGAGGAATGGGCTGTGGTCACTCAGGGGACAACATTTAGCTAGGAACTCCACTGAGTTGAAATGTCCACAGACTTCTTTCCCACACCTAGTGCCTTTGTGCTCATCCACATAGTCCTACTCTCCCCAGGGGGATAGCTTCTTGATGGTATTGGTATGATCCCGTTGTGGCCCTATTTCTAACACGGGTAACTGGCTTTGAGCAAGAAACAAGAGGACTACTGACTTTGTTTCAGTAACCTGCCAACATCACCATCATTCTGGCTACTTTATTTGGTCAAAAAAGCTCTCATCCCAAGTTCGAGGGGGAGGAGACATGGGCTCCCCTATAAATGATGGCTGAGGCATGCACCCATAGAAAAGGGAGTGATTGCATTCAGTGTCTCAGATTACGTTCCACAGTGTCCAAATATTGTAATAGGAATCGAAAAAGAATAATAACCAAGAGAGAAAATGTAGTGTAAAGGTCAGTGGTAGAGTAAAGACAAAAAGGTTTTATACATGTAAGAAAGGATTCTCTGAAAAGTATTAAGAGCAAAACCAAACAATACAAGCAAACTGAAACTAAGATTATAATTATAACCTTTACCAAAACCCCAGATAATCTCAATGCATTTAGAGAAAGTTATAAAGACTGAGAAAGGTAAAAAGGAAATTGAAAAAAAAAAGTTACAGCAGACAATATAAAAATCCATATAAAAATCCAAATAAATTGGGCGACGGAGATTACGGAACACTACATCTGAAACTGATGATGCACTATATTTAGTCTATATTTAGAAAAAATCCAAATAAAAATCTCTACCTTAGCTAAGGACATTTCTTGACCTGCTGATCTAATTCTACCATGTGACCCATGGAAGAGAGAGAAAGCCAAGGAGCCTTAAAATGTCAAGGTAAATAAAATGCCAAAATGCAGCATTAGGAGACTTCTTTTTATTTATTTATTTTTTATTTTTTATTTTTTTTATTGTTACTTAAATTTTTTCCCCAGTGTTCCAACATTCATTCCCTGTTCCCCACACCCAGTGCTCTATGCAATAGGTGCCCTTAGTACCCAGCCCCAGGATCTCCCATCCCCCCACACCCCTCCCTTCAAGTCCCTTGATTTGTTTTTGTGTCCAAAGTCTCTGTTGTTTCATTTCTCTCCCTGGATTACCCTACCTCCCATTTACTTTCCTTCTCCTACTGTCTTCTATGTTACTCCTTATGCACCACAAGTAAGTGAAACCATGTGATACTCGACTTTCCCTACTTGGCTTACTTCACAGCATAATCTCTTGCAATCCAGTCCATGTTGCCACAAAAATTGGATATTCATCCTTTCTGATGAAGGCATAGACCCTTCTAAAAAGCATACAGTGTTTCCACATGTGGCCTTGACCATCTCAATTTGCAGACAGCTCCATGGGAACAGGCTGTGATTGCACTAGCAGGAGTCTCTGCCACGCAAAGGAGACCTACGTGTTTAGTGGCCAGTGTGTGTAAACGTGGGTGTGTGAGAGCGCTGTACCTAGGACAACCTGCACACCTGGTACGTTGAGAAAACCTTGGAGAGCTTTTCCCTGAAGCCAGACTTCGCCTTCTCCTTCCAGGAGTGAATAGAGTTCAGTCCTCTGGGGGATGACAATCTTGAGGCCGAGAGATGCCGAGAGGTGGTATAAATTCCCAGCTCTCCCTTTCCTTACCATGTTGTGAACATCATCTGACTTTTGTTTTTTTCCCTCTCACCTAGTTAAATATCTTCAGGGTCCTAGAAAATATAGGTAAGAAGCTGATTTTTGCTCAGCAAGGACATGCAGAAAAAGACATCAGACCGAAAAAGCAAAGGAAAGGAAGGGAAAGGATTAAGATCTTAGGAAACCACAGAAGCTGCTCAGTCTTCTTGGAACTTGATCATCTGGCATTTCTCTCAGTCCTGACCTCTGAGGTACTGTGTGTGGCTTTGACTGGACTGCCTGGGCAATTGTAGTAACTCTTTGGGCTCTCTTTTTAAATAGCTCATCTGCAAAGAGCACAGCACAAAGAATATTGTTTCTTTCTGAATATATTTCTGCACTGGTTGTTGATCTTTGATATGTGGCTCTGAATGTTGGGCAGACATGCAATGAATTTGTACTAAGGTCTGGTAATAGGTTAAGGCTCAGGAGATAATCAAGCCTACTAGTTAGAGACTGTGCATATGTCTCCAAACACAAATTTATGTATGCAGTTTTTCCGAAGAATTAACTGGATATTCACCTTATAGCAGGTGCTCAGCTTAGCACAGAGTAAGGAGCTGAGGCTCCCTATATGACAACGATGTAACACTGGTGCTGGAGCAAGAACAAGACTCCGGTTCTAAGCCCATTAACTTCACTGTGCTGAACTGCTTACACCTTATAAAACTAACCTGACAGATTAGAGGTGAAAACTACAGCTGGTAATGTGTGTCTACTGTGAGACAGTAGGTCTTGGTCTGTGCGGCGACTCTAAACCAGTCCCATCTTTGTCCAGTGGAGCATAAGTCTGTCTTCGAAAAAATTGAACTTGGTTCACAGTAGCAAAGATT
>PITA01025899.1:0-23568 GCA_004023965.1 Spilogale gracilis
ACTTCAAATCTAGAAGCCATCATAAATTCTCCTCTCTCCTTTTACCTTCATCTGAGAATTTCCAAATTCCATAGCATCTGCCATCCCTTTATTTCCATTCTCAATACCATCACTGTGTGTGCCTCTTCCCCCCACTGAACATCTACCATTATCTCCCAAAGCTCACCTGGCTTCCCAACTTTTTCTATATAAACTCATGTTGTAGGAAACTGCTAAAACAAACTTCTCAATATAATTTGTATTAAATTGCTCTCCTCTCCTACTCAAAACCTTGCATTTATTCCCCAGGTATTACATAATTTTTAGTTGCCTCTAATATTTCTGTAAGAGAATATTCTAAGTTGATCTTCTACCTCACATACAGAAAACTCTGGTCAAAAATATCTAAATTATTATACATACCCTACTCCTTTCATTCTCCTCTTGAGCTCCAACTACAATTTCTGCACCTCTCCAGGGAATCTTCTGTATATGGCTCAATCTGCAATTCTCCTCTCTTTTTTCTTCCCTCACCTTAAATCTTAATTCAACTATGTAAGCATGCCTGTAGATAAATGGAAACATTATTTTCAGTGCATGAATTTATGTTTCTTTTGTTCTTAAATATTTTATTTATTTATTTATTTATTTATTTATTTATTTATTTATTTATTTATTTGAGAGAGCTCACAAATAGGGAGAATGGGAGAGGTAGAAGTAGGCTCCCCTTTGAGGAGGGAGCCTGATGCAGGGCTCAATTCCAGGACCCCCGGATCATGACCTGAGCCAAAGACAGATGCTTAACCAACTGAGCCACCCAGGTTTGTAAGTTTGAATTAAGAAAAGAAAAAGAGAAGATAGGACTCTGCTCTTTGCAAAACACCCTGATTTAAATGCTAGGCTCTGGTTTTTGACTTTTATCTACCTCTAATATTTCAGTAATTTTCATAATCAAATAAACAACTATTCCATAATATGTCTCAGAACACAGTCAAAATTTAAGACCTCATTACTTTTGAGAGAAGAACTGTTATAAGATTATATCTAAGATTTTTTAAAAATCTTGAGGATAACAGATTCTTTGATTTGTTTACTCATTCATTCTGAGGCCTAATGATATGGCATTTAACTGGACAAGAGTGATCAAGGCATATCTTTGCCCAAGAAGTTCTCAAAGCTAAGCTGACTCCAACAAGTATTGCTAGGTAATTCCCCATTACCTATTAGTTTATTTCTCTTAAAGAGCCAGAGTTTTGGTCAATAGCAATTGTATTGTCCATGTAAGTAAGAAGGGATGGCTTAAGGGAACCATATTTCTCATTACAACAAGTTACTTTTTCAAGAGATAACAGCTGCTCCTATAGGAGTCTCCTCAACTGAAGGAAAATTGAAATCCAACTTGCAAAGGTGCTACAGATTCTTTCTTCTAATCAGCGTCAAGCTAATTAACTTTTTTCTTTTTTATATGAATAAGGAATCATTCCTATTTTAGGGACTAATAATTAACATTCAAAACACAGATTTGTAAACCTAGTAATATTGTAGTATCAGTAATACTACTACTACTACTACTAATAATAATAATTAGCCTAGGTGAAGGACGACATTTAAATTAGGGAAAAAAGGTGTAATGCGTCAAGTACATTCTGCAGAAATATTATTGGAAGAACACATTGAGGGAAGGCTGATCTTTAGGTTGGTTTCTAGCAGAGAATGAAAGTGTGGTTGTTTCAGAGTTTGCAAAAATAAATACATAAACAAAGAAAAGATATGTCCAGGCAATTTACAGAGGAAATCCTAAAGCTAAGAAGCAGATGGAGAGATGCAGATTAGAAAAATGCAAATTAGAACTAAAATGATATAACTTTATGATTGTTATATTTTCAAAAAACAGAACACTAAACAATGCTAAATATGGAAGATGATAGGTACATGAACTGATGGTGGGAATATACATTGAGCAGCACTTCTGGAAAGCAATCTGGCCCTACAAGTAAATATATACTTATAGCTGTCCTGCTCTTTGTTTTCTAACAGTCTCCCAAATAAGCAAATACTTTCTCACAAGTCCACAAAGGGGCAAATATAAACTTGTTTGTACAATATTATGTTTAGAACAAATGGATCAGATAAACACAGAGTAACCTGAAGAAAACTTCCAAGGCATGGTACCTATTGTCAACAACTCTGAACTGTCTGACATTTTACCCTACTTTCAAGTTAAGAAATTAATCTGCCATAGTTTTCTGAATGCTAGCAGTTTACAGAGAAAGAATTTTTTAGTCATGATAAAGCTAGCAGCATGACTTCCATGCTCATACCTATTTAACATGCCCTGGTCCTACAGGGGTCACATGGTGGTTGAGATGGAGGTTACATACACAGTGGGTCTAGAGCAAGGGAGCTGGGTTCAATCTTTCCATTGAATTATCATTAACCCATTGGCTTTCCTCATGTTGTCACCTTGTGGCTGCAAGATGAGTGCTACATTTCCAATCATGAAATCATCAGATCTGTATTTAATACAGAAATACATGGGGATGGGCAGTGCCAATAGCAACTACCCCTTTTTATTAGCAATGTAAAAGCTTCCCAGAAAACTACCTTCACCCTCCTTTAGAGATACCTGTTCAAATAGCGAGGAAAGTTTAGGAATTGGAAACATGGTTGTCATATTTGGCATAGATTATATTATGTAGGCATGGGCATAAGGTTTTTAACAGTAAAACAGTGAACTCTTGTTAGCATTGAAGAAGTTGTTCATAAATTAACGGGTAGATGACTTACAAGGCTTGTCAGTAAAGGTAATTCAAGAACTGTGGTAGAATATACAGATGAGATAAAAGTTCATTGTACATATTCATTAATAAGACAACTTAATGAATTCTACCAAACGTGTGTGTTTATAAGAGAGGTGAAACATGTATAAATGTCCAGTGCCCTAGTATTGACTAGTTATTTTTTCCTTCCCATTACTTCCTTCCTTTTTAATTTCTGACAGCATCACTCTTTTTTTGTTGAAATTAGTTAATCCTAAAAGAGCATTTAAAACCTCAAGGTATCAGCTCTGTGTAGGGATGTTGGATAGAAGCAACTAATGTTGATCTATTTCCATCCAAAAGTATTCAGTTGAGAGTCCACTGAGAATGGAGTAAAAGTACTGCCCATTTTGCAATGTTGGAAGGTATTGTGTTAGGTTTCTTTTACTGAGTAAGCTTCATATGTTTAGTTCAGTTTTCAGGCCATCCCAGTCCTGTTTTTATCTTTGTCCTCAGAAAGCGTAATTCAGAGAAGTCTCTGAAATTTCCTCTAAGAAATTTACAGAATTTCTGTCACAGAAAGACTGTCACATTTCAAGAAACATGGTCATTTTTCATAAATTCACACTCATTTTTTAGTAAGTGCTTGGTGGTTATTGGTGGTCAAGGTTTTGGTTCATGTATACACATAGGATGTGCAGTAAATTACCTTATATATAAAGTCACAAGCAGCTGTGCCCCCATATACATAGCTATTCAAATTCAATAAATAATCATTTATCAACCAAAAAGAAATAGAAACAATTTTAATCTTAATTTGTCTTCCTTGAAAAATTTGAAAGGAGTGGATTTATTCTGCATTGCAAAATATTTTTATCTCTCCACTCAAATATCTAAAACTTGGGGCACCTGGGTGGCTCAGTAGTTTAAGCCTCTGCCTTCAGCTCAGGTCATGATTGCAGGGTCCTGGGATTGAGCCCCACATCAGGCTCTCTGCTCAGTAGGGAGTCTGGTTCCTTCTGTCTCTCTCTCTCTCTCTCTGCCTGCCTCTCTGCCTACTTGTGATCTTCTGTCAAATATATAAATAAATAAATATTTTAAAAAAACAACTCTAAAACATTTCCCTTTTAATATTTTATTTGTTTATTTGACAGAGAGAAACACAGCCAGAGAAGGAACACAAGCAGGGGGAGTGAGAGAGGGAGAATAGGCTTCCCACCCAGCAGGGAGCCAGATGCAGGACTCCATCACAGGTCTCCAGGATTATGACCTGAGCCAAAGGCAGTTGCTTAACCAACTGAGCCACCCAGGCGCTCCAAAACTCTAAAACTCTTAAGAGCTACACATCTCATCAAAAACATTCCTGATTCATTTTCCAACTGTTTCTAGATCTACATTTCTCAGTTGCTCTTTATAATGCAAAGTCAGATTCTCAGCTCTTCTAATTCTTGTTCTCACTCATTAACCTTGATCTTCAGCATAATATCCAAGAGAATAGGACTTGACAAATTCTTCTTAGAATGATCGTGATGGTAGGAGGAATTAAAGTCGGAGGAGAAGAGAGGATGCCTGGTACATCAGAAGATACTGTGACTACTTATGCATTGATATTTATGGATATTTTATTACATGATAATAATGTTTCTTTAATTATGTTAAATAAATAAAAGGGTTGTGCAAGCACTGGAAGACTGAAGGATAAAATAAACCACTGACATAAAAGAAACAAATAGAAATTTTACAAAATAAAAGAAACAAAGAGGAGATAAGATGGTGACCACTAAGGGATGAGGGGATAAGGAATTGCTCTTCAATGGACAAAAAATTCCAGTCATGTAAGATGAAAAGTTTCTAGAGATATATTGCATGATATTGTGCTAATAGTTCATATTTTTATTGTAAGATTAAAAATATGTTAAGGGGGGCACTTAGATGGTACAGTACAGTTGAGCAACTACCTCTTGATTTCAGCTCAGGTTATGATCTCAGGGTCATGATACAGAGCCCTGTGTGGGGGCCACACTCAGTGCAGAGTCTGTTTGAGGTTCTCCCTCCTTTCCCTCTGCTCCTTCCCTGTTCTCTCTAACAATAAATAAATAAATTTATTTATTTATAAATGTTGAAGATAGGCTTATTTTATAAGTGGGTTTATAGAAACCACAATAAAATAATTACTGTGCCATGAAATGTCCATGAAATAAAGATGTGCAAATAAGTGAAATTAGTTTCAATTTTTAAACAAGCAAACAAAAATGAAAAGTGAATGTGAAATCTCAACAAGAATTTCTGAGGATATCATAAAACCTAAAGAAATGCAACCCCATTTATATAAATAATATAAACAGTTCTGATAAAAATAATATATTCTATCATGTTTCCAAATCCATAGATAATAAAATATCTGGTAAGATCTAAAATGCTAAGCTTATAAGAAACACAGTTATTTGATATGCTAAAATCAGTCCTATAGCAAAATAACATGAGTAAGAGAATTAACAATCCTTCAGTAATGCTGATTAAATAAAGTATAACTGCTTTTCAAGGAGGAGGAAATGAAACCAGGAGGTTCTGAAATAACAATATTGAGTTTTGCATAAATAAGGTAAAATTAAATTGGAAAAGATTAAATACGTTTATTGCCAGAGAGTTTCTACAATAAACATCTATACCTAGATGCCACTCAGTTATGCTGCTTTCACCCCTGGAAAAAATGGGAAAACACACATGATTTAACTGTCTAGAAAAGGGGACTGAAGGGAACTTTTAAAGCATCCATTAATGCCCAGCAGAACAAGGCAACATCTACTAAGAGCCCACAATGTTTTGTTAATATCTCATTAATCAAGATGAATCTGCAGAAAGGCAAAGACAGCAATATACTAAACTCTGCATTTTAGATATTTACATTCAATTGTACACTTAAACAGAAATAATATTAAGCTTAAGCACTACTCTCTGTTGATCAGTTTATGAAAATGTCTTTCTGCTTATTCGTAAGAATTAACAATTAAAATAGTATTTTAAAATCCTTTTGAGCAAATGATTAGAGAGCGTAGGTGGATACATCAGAGGGGTTGGGGAAAATAATAGAACTATTTTATAGTGATAATTTATAAGTTGAGATATAAAGATTAACTCAAAATAATGTGTTCATTCTCTAATGTACTTTTTCTTATAATATGTTGTTTGTAGTTATTCTACATCTAATCATTAGAAATTCTTTTGAATTTGTTGTTAAATAATAAATGTATTATTAGGGAGCCTGGGTGGCTCAGTGGGTTAAAGCCTCTGCTTTCAGCTCAGGTCATGATCTCAGGGTCCTGGGATCGAGGCCTCCTTCGGGATCTCTGCTCAGCAGGGAGCCTGCTTCCTCCTCTCTCTCTGCCTGCCTCTCTGCCTACTTGCGATCTCTCTGTCAAATAAATAAATAAAATCTTTTAAAAAATAAATAAATGTATTATTAAAATAAACCTTATAAGCATTTTTCAGAAATGCTAATTATGCCTCATAACACCTAGCAATTGTAATATTGTACTACTGTATCATCTCCCCCCTCCCTTTTTTTTTTGAGGCAAAGCAATTTCTTCAGTTTCTTGGAGTATGCTTTTGGCAGGAAAATTAAAAACACTGATTTTGTTCCCAGGATAGCCACCAGCATGCTGTGTGATATATTTATACTTTTTTTTGCCTCAGTTTCTCCCATTACTGAAATAAAACAGTAACGGTTGCCACTTCAAAATCTCATTGGGTCGCTGTGAGAAATAATGAGAAATAATAATGGGGAGTAGTTTGACAGAATGAGGTAAAGATCCTCGAACATTAAAGAGAATTCAATATAGATGTCTTAATAAAAAAAATCACGATTAAGCAAGTGCATGGTACTGTACTGCCTTATTTCATTAGCTGTTTCTCACCAAAGCTTATTAGGAAAATTTGGTTATACATCCCATTTTAGAAGAAAAGCAGTGTGTGCATGACACTTGAAAACAAAGCCTATGAACCAAGTGGAAATTAAGCTCGCTTTATCATCAGAAGCTTTAATATTTCAGAATTTTATGGGAATATCTAAAATTCTTAATAGAAATTCCAGGAAGTTCAGAAACTTCTCAGCAAGAATATAAAGAAGCAAGAAATAATCAATTTTAAGATCACATATTTCATTTCTAAATTCTGAGTACCAAAAGTGACTCTTGCTAATGAAATGCTAAGATGGAATCATTGTAGGAATGACTATTAGAAATACTTTTTTTTCCTATTTCCTCCCAGAACTATGAGTGAGTGACTCAGCAAATATTCCTTTTATGTCACATAGTCTTACCGAGTATTTTTCTTTTGTTTTTTTCCCTGAAGAACTACTTAGCACATGACAAATTATTCTCTCTAGACAAATATTTAACCTAGGTTATAGTAAAATCTTGAAAAGATATAATTTAAGAAAATATGCAGTTTCTCACTTGTATTTGTAAAACTCAATTGAGATTATTGCCTTACCAATGATACTAATGTCTTCTAACTAAAAACTTCATGAGAAACCAGCTGATTCCTCGTTTCCACAAATTGTAACCTGAGACAGTTTTAGATAGTTGAGTCAAGGATGCTTATGTCTTGATTTCTTTATTTCTTAACCAGTTTTTACTTTTCAGTTTTTGTAAGGGGTCAAGAATGATCGATACTAAAAAGTACTTCCAAAGAATGTATAGAAATTGAGAAAGGTATAAAAATCATCTGTGCAACATTTTGTTGTATGCTTAATATTTTTAAATCTATTTCCATATGACACTTTGTAATATTGTGATCACTTTCCCAAAGACACATGACCTACAAAAAGAGGTTGTGAAATTATTCTTATAGATTACTTTCCCCTGAGATACCAAATGCAACTTTGTGATGTCCTTCTCAAAATAAGAGTACCTATTTGTACTTTCCTGCTTCCATTGCTATAGTAAAGATGGTAGAATTTTGTTTTCTAAAAAACATAATAAAACAGGTTAAAAGACAAGGGTCACCAACACAGAATTTTTTCTTCCTACATATGTACATTTGAAAATATCAGTTCCAAATTAATTATATACAATTAATTACATATAATAAATATATGCTATATATTATAAATATTATATAATACACTAAATATATACTATATATTATAAATATATTTTATGTTATATATAAAATGATACTATGTGTTTATATACTTTAATTATATTAAAGTATATGATATATATTGCATTTATAACATAAATATATTATAGTTATAATACAAATATATATTATATATAGCAAATATATATGTGTGTATTCATATATATATATACATATATACAGCAAAACTTAATAAAAGAAAATCTAATTTAAAATGAAGTCAGGAGGGAAAGACTTCCAGAGAAGATGGCAAAGTAAAAGGATCCTAGCTTCATCTAGCTCCACAGATATACCTAGATAATACCAACTTCATCCATGTAAATAGCCCAGAAAATGGTCTGACAGTTGGCAGAACAGACTCCCCACAGCTAAATATAAAAAATACGATGCACTAAAAAGGGTAGGAATGACAGAGATATATTCAGGAGCCAAACTATTGATTGTAAAAGAATATTATGAAAAATTATATGCCAACAAATTGGACAACCTTGAAGAACTTGATAAATTTCTAAAAACATATAATTTCCTAAAACTGAATCAGGAAAAAAACCAAAAATTCAAACAGACCAATTACCAGCAATGTAATTAAGTCAGTAATGAAAAGACTTCCAACAAACAAACAGTCCAGGACCAGATAACTTTACAAGTGAGTAACACCAAACATTTCAAAAGAGTTAATACCTGATTCTTCTCAAATTGTTCCAAAAAACAAAAGGAAAGCTTCCAAGTTCATTCTGTAAGGCCAGCATTATCCTGATACCAAAACCAGATAATGACACTACAAACTAAGAGAACTAAAGGCGAATACCTCTCATGAAACAGATGCAAAGATACTCAACAAAATATTAGCAAACCCAATCCAATAACAGTTTTAAAAAGTCATTTACCACAATTAAGTGGGATTCATTCATGTGATGCAAGGGTGGTTCACAGTCACAAATCAATGTGATATATCACTACCACAAGAAAAAAAGATAAAAACCATATAATTTCAATGGATACAGAAAAAGCATTTGACAAAGCACAATATCAATTCATGATAAAAATCCTCAGCAAAATAGGCTTAGAGGTAACGTACCTCTACATGATAAAGGCCATATACGAAAAATGCACAGTGAACATCATACTCAGCAATGAAACACTGAGAACTTTTCCCCTAAGATCAGGAATAAGACAAGGATATCTACCCTCATCACTTGTATTCAGTACTAGAAGTACTAGCCACAGAAATTAGGTAACAAAAGGAAATGAGGCATCCAAATTAGTAAGGAAGAAGTAAAAATTTCCACTATTTGTAGTTGATATGATTGATTCTTCATATAGAATATCCTAAAGACTCTCAAAACTATGAGAACTGATAAATGAATTAAGTTACAGTCAATATACAGAAATATATTCCATTTCTATACACTAATAATGAAGTAGCAGAAACAGAAATTAAGACAACAGCCACATTTACAATGCATTAAAAATAATAATAATAATAATAATAATAATAATAATATATCTAGGAATAATTCTAACAAGAAGTTGAAAGATCTATACTCTGAAAATTATAAAACCTTGATGAAAGAATTGAAGTTGAAGATGACAAACAAATGGAAAGATATTCAATGCTCATGGCTTGGAGGAATTAATATTGTTAAAATACCCATACTACGCAAAACAATCTACAGATTTAATGCAATCCCTATCAAAATACTACCAAAATTTTTCACACAGTTGGCACAAACAATCCTAAAATTTTTCTGGAACCACAAAAGACCCCAAATAGCCAAAAACAATCTTGAAAAAGAATATACTGAAGCTATTACAATATTTGATTTCAAGATATAATACATTGTATCAGTATGATCAAAACAGTATAATAGAACGCCTGGGTGGCTCAGTGGGTTAAATCCTCTGCTTTCTGCTCAGGTCATGACCTCAGGATCCTGGGATCAGGATCAAGGCCAGCCTCAGGCTTTCTGCTCAGCAGGGAGTCTGCTTCCTCCTGTCTCTCTGCCTGCCTCTCTGCCTGCTTGTGATCTGTCAAGTAAATAAATAAAATCTTAAAAAAAAAAAAAAAAAGTATCGTAATCAAAACAGTATCACTGCCACAAAAGTAGACACATAGATAACGGGAACAACATAGAGAACCCAAAAATAAACCCACATTTCTCTGGCCAATTATTCTTTGATAAAGGAGACAAGGATATGCAATAGGAAAAAGATAGTCTCTTCAACAAATGGTGTTGGGAAAAGTGGGCAGTTACATGCAAAAGAATGAAACTGGACCACTTCCTTACACTGCCCACAAAAATAAACCCAAACGATTAAAGACTTAGATGTGAGACCTGAAACCTTAAAATCCTAGAAGACACCCCAGACAGTAGTTTCTCTGATATTGCCAACAGTGAATTTTTTTTTTTTTTTAGGTATGTCTTCCCAAGCAAGGGAAACAAAAGCAAAAATAAACCACTGAGATTGGATGAAGGAAAAACCTTCTGCACAGAAAAGGAAACAATCACCAAAGCTAAAAGGCAACTTACTAAATAGGAGAGGATATTTAAAAATGACATATGTCATAAGGGGTTAGCATCCAAAATTTATAAAGAACTTATGTAACTCAACACACACCCAAAGACAAATAATACAATTTAAAAAATGGGCAGAAGACATGAAAAGACATTTCTCCAAAGATGACATACAGATGGCCAACAGACACATGAGAAGATGTTCAACATCCCTCATCACCAGAGAAAGAGAAGTCAAAATTATAATGAGATATCACCTTCCACTAGTCAGAAAGGCTAAAATAAAAAACACAAACAAGAAGCATTGGCCAGGATGTGGAGATAAAAGAACATTCATGCACTTTTGGTGGGACTGCAAAATGATGAAGCCACTGTGGAAAATAATATGGATGTCCCTCAAAAATTAAAAATAGAATTACCATATGATCCAGTAATTCTAATATTGGGTATTTACCCAAAGAATATGAAAGCACTAATTCAAAGATATGTGCATGGCTGTGTTTAGAGCAGCATTATTTACAGTAGGCAAAATATAGAAGGAACCACATCCCTCAGTAGATGAATGGATAAAAAAGATGCAGTAAATATTACAAAACTATAAAAAAAAATAAGGAAATCTTGTCATCTGCAACAACACAGATGGATCCATAGGGTATAATGCTAAGTGAAATAAGTCAGAGCAAGACAAATACCATATGATTTCACTCAAATGTGGAATTTATGAAACAAAAAAAAAAAAGAAGAAAAAGAAAAGAGGAGACAAACCAAAAAACATACTCTTTACAGCGAACAAATTGATCATTATGAGGGGGATGGGTACAATAGGCAAAGGGGATTAAGATTACATTTACTATGATGAGCTCTGAGTAATGCATAGAATTCTTGAATCACTATATTGTACACATTAAAACAATATAACACTACATGTTAATTATATTGAAATAAAAGTAAAAATAAATAAAATGGAATCAGGAGGACAGTGGGCCAGAAATGGGAGTTCTCACACCCTATCACTAGCCATCAGTTGCTGATGCCAACAGGAAGGGATTTCCTTCCTAAATTCTCAACAGAAAGAAACCTATACTGTACTCACCAAGCAGGGGGAAGAAAGATCTTCTTGCCTGACAATACTCAGCCAATGACAGATTGCCACAACTCAGCCAATGAAAAGCCACTCCTCTTTGAACTCTGTTTATTTCAATGAACTTGTTTATAAAAACCATTCCCAATTCCCCCATTCCCTTATAAAATTACATTTCTCTTCATTTCTTCTATGGACTTGCCTATAATTTTATAATAGCTTGCATGTCCCAAACTGTATTTTGTGCAATTCCCAAATGAACCCATTTTTGCTGGTAAATAACTGACAATTTTAAGATTGACATTATGCAAATGAAAGTTTATCACAATTTGAGAAAAAAAAAAAACAGAGCATTACCTTACTATCACATCTAGCATATGAGTAGGGTTAATGTTCCTTTCATTATGAAATGGAAATATTTTCCAAGAGTTCTGACATATACCTACTCCTGGAGAGGACCACAGGAAAGCATTACCTTGACTTTTGCTTGAACTGATGTGGTGTTTTTTGTGGGTTGTTTTTTTTTTTTTTTAAAGATTTATTTATTTATTTATTTATTTGACAGAGAGATATCCATCACAAGTAGGCAGAGAAGCAGACAGAGAGAGAGTGGAGGAAGCAAGCTCCCCACCAAGCAGAGAGCCCGATGCGGACCTGGATCCCAGGACCCTGAGATCATGACCTGAGCTGAAGGCAGAGGCTTAACCCTCTGAGCCACTCAGGCACCCATTATGTGGTGTTTTTAACAGGATACTGGACGACTGATATTTTCACATCTTTCTACACTGTGTGCTGGGGTTAGTGTGCTGGAGCCCATGCACATCTCTTCCCAATTCCATGTTCAGTGAAATTATCTTGGTAACGTGAAACAGGTCATGGCGATGGTATACACCAAGAAATTAAGCTACTTGTCCTCCATATAAAGGCAGTTGTTAGGACGCACCTCTTGGGATACCGAGTAAAAATTCCAGTTCCAATTCTAGTGTGTTGGCGGATGAACTTCCCTATAGCACTCCTGGACAGCCGCTGCAGGTCCTACAATTCAACTCAATTTTGATACTATCTACACAAATATAGCATCAGATTCCATAGGTTCAGGGCTCAGTCCCACCAGCCTACTCCCCACCCGTGTCTATCAGATGCCAGTCACAAGCCCAGGTTGTCATCTGTGCTTCTGATCAGCTGTCTATAAATGGAAGGTTTCCATGAACTGCCTCATTGGGTTCAGTCAATTTGCTAAAACACCTCATAAAACCCAGAGAAACATTCTACTTACTAGATTATTGGTTTATTATAAAATGCCATAATTCAGGAATAACCACATGAAAGAGATACATAAAACAAGGTATGCGGAAAGGGTTTGGAGCTTCACGTGGAGTTTCTGTGCCCTTTCTAGGTATGCATTCTCTCAGCACCTGACCAGGTATTCACCAATCTGGAAGCCCTAAAACCCTCCTTTTGTGTCTTTATGAAAGCTGCATTACATTGGCATAATTGTGTAAATCACGTTTGTCATGGTTTGTCTACACCATTAGTGACTGAACTCAATCTCTAGCCCCTGTCCTCTCCCCAGAGGTTGGTGATGGAACTAAAAGTTCCAACCCTCTAATCCCATAGTTGGCTTCCCACTCAACCAGCCCCCATCTTCAGGTGTTTTCCAGAAGTTTCCTCATTATAACAAGACACGCTTAACAATCTCATTTAGGAGATTCCAAAGGTTTTAGGAACTTTCTGCCAGAAATGGGGACTACAATAAAAATCTATATTCTTATTATAAATCAAAATTATTATATAGAACACTGCAATTTCCACCTTCCAGTAAGCCTTTATTTCTAGATTCTACCTGCTGCACCGTGCAGTAATATGTTGAGGCAGTGCTGGGCAGTGTAATACAGAAGCAGGTCACATTCATTGGTTAACTCTCAGTTCTTATTTTGACCCCTCAGCAACATTCTTTACAATTAACACTATTAGTGCACTTTCTTCATCGCTATAAAACAGTATTCTTAAAAAAATAAAAAAAATAAAAAAAAAACAACAACAACAAAAAAAACAAAAAAAAACACTATTCTTACTAGGTGCTCTTTCTTGGTATCCTTTGGTGTTTTCTTCATTTCTTATGGGTTTGTAGTAAAATCTCATTTGGTTTTAATTTACATTTACTTAATGGCTGATGACGCTGAACATCTTTTCATGTGCATATCTGCAAACTGTATATCCTCTTCAGTGAAATGCCTGTTCAATTTCTTTGCCAATTTTCTAATTAAGTTTGCATAAAGGAAGTAGCTGCCTCCCGCCCTCTACTCAATTCCCACCCCCTGCCAAATTTGGAGTGAGGAACAGATATTCAGAGAATGGCACTGAAATATACATATTTTTTCAAACACATTTTTATCATCTATATATCCTTCCTTCCCAAATCCTTACTTTAGCTGACAGGTCCAAGGGTCGTAGAAGTGGTTTTCACAGATTTCAGTATCTGCAAGTAAAGGTTTGACACTTCCCTTTGGAATCTTATATCATATATCCTTAATTAAGGGTTCAAAAGTGAGTATTTAGTATAAATGAGAAAAAATTCCAAATTGTAAAAGTAAAACAAAGTTGGTGATGGTCAATATTTCAAATATCACAAAATTCAGAAAAATAATTTTATATTAATTTATTCACATGTATATTTTTCTCTGTATAATTTGCCTGGATACTTACATATATTAAAATGCACAAACCTTCAAGGTACAGCTTGATAAATTTTTATTTAGATATAAATCTACATAGCCATACCCAGATCAAAATGCTTGTTTTTCAGCACCTTGGAAGGTTCCCTGTTGCTCCTTTCAGTCAGTACCCACCAAGATTAACACATATTCTGACTTTTTCTACCACATCTTAATTTTGACTGCTTTTAAACTAATGGAGTGATATAATAGCTACTCTTTTGCATCATATTTTGTCCATTTATCATTATGTGTATAAGATCCATTGATGATTGTGTATATATCATCTATTGCATCTCTGTATTTGGTTGAAACCCTCATTTTAACATAACACCCTATCATATACAATGTATCTGAGGGTATTATTGTTCTCTCAGCTGCAAAGAATCATATTGGCTGCTTTCTCTAACTTGTCTATATGACTTATAGACAAGTCTTATACACTATTCTCAGATAAGAACCCTTCTAAGTAGCTCTTCTTTTCCATCCTCCCCGCCATTGTGCTCATTCAGAGCCTTAACATCAGATACCTAGAATACTGTCACAGACTTTTCTACTTCCACCATCTTACCTTCAAACTTCTCCCCTAAAAGATTAAACCAGCGGGGCAAAAATTTTGTTGTGTCACTCTCCAGGTTCAAAATAATCAAATATTCTACTTTGTTTACATGGGAAAAAATGAAATATCTTAAGTATTTTATTAATTTTTTTAAATTTTATTTTATTATGTTATGGTAGTCACCATACAGTAGCACATCATGAGTTTTGATGTAAGGTTCCATGATTCATTATTTGTGTATGACCACCCAGTGCTCATTACAACACATGCCCTCTTTAATACACAACACTGAGCTGCTTACCCCCCACACACACCTTCCACTCTTTAATATTCAGCGCCCCTCACCAAGAGGCTTCAGTGAACTTCTTCTTTATTACTATAAAAATAAATCTTGAATAATTGCCCTCTTACTACCTTCCCCCAGACACTTAGAAATAGTTATTCCCAGGGACCATTCCAAGCATCATCCAAGACCCAATTTAAATCTCACTTCCTCTGTGAAGATATACTCCAACAACAGATGTATAAATGAAGTCTCAAGTCTACACTGTTGCCCCTCCTACTGATCTGACACATTTACATTTCGTAGGTTGCTGTTTAAAATTTATTATGCTTGTTTTATTTCTGTGAGAAGACTCTATGTTTCTGAAGAGGAATCATCACTTCTTTGTTACCTTTCAGTTCTATAGACGACCTTCGGTAGGTTTTAATAAAGAGCTTTATAAAACATTCAAAAGGCCATGGATAAAAGCAACAATGGTTTAAGTGGCAACAGATGACCAACTCTACTACTTTCTAAATCTGCTATGATCAACCCTGATAAACATCAGTTAACTCACTAGTGAGGACTGTTTCCATGCTGATGTCTTGGTAGTTGACAAAATCCACTTACAATAGAGAATTTATCCCAATGATGTCGCTTTGTCATAGGTATTCTACTTGGTTCATTCTCCTTTCCCACCCTTGAAAAGATTTACTCTGGATGTTATCAAAATAATTTGGTAGTATACCTATAATAACTCCCACCTGAAGAGTTAAAAACATGATAACATGCCATTACTGTGAGAATGAAAGACTAACTCAAAGGCCAAAGTTAAAACCTAAATGAGAGAATGTTTAACACAATGGCCCTAGATCATCTAGCAACTCCACTGGAGTTTTTAAAGCATTAAAAAAAAAGAGAGCGAGAGAAAAGAAATAGGTCATCTACCTATGCAGAGCTTTACATTATAAAGATTTAACTTTATTTAAAAATAGAACTTTATAGAATTACATTCAAAATGGAAATATCAAACTACCATCAAGGAGTCTAATATAAAAAGAAAATATAAGGGAAAACACTAAGAGAGCATTTCACTATCAATAACTACATAAAGTTACACACCTTAGTTCTCACGAATATGTTGTGAAGTCTAGTTCAAACAACATTATCATGTATGTTTTCAAAATATAATGATACCCTGGTAGAAGAAAATCTGCTTATGCAATATTAAAACAAATTGATTTGTAAGACCCTGAAAATGATCATATAATTCTCTAGAATAAAAATATATCCTTATAATATCTCATGATACTCTGCAAAACTGTTACTGATGAGAGCTCCTTTCCATCCCCACCCTTGCTCTATTCTCTTTGGAGAGAAGAAAACAGATTCATGTATAAATGTCTCCACAATACTTCTGGAGAATGAGAAAGGGAAGATTAAGTTGTCCATAAACATGATGAGAATCACTTGGCAAATTCCAATATCCTATTGTTCTAATTTTAGAAATGCCAAGTAAATATCCAGTTCATAGTGAACTATGAAAAAGTTGGAACTACACAGTTCTGAAACAATCCTACTTCCTTTGCCCTGGTTTTCTCCTTACTCCCCCACATATAACCTTTCATGCGTTTATTTTGGGGTCCACATTCTTCCTGAAGTCTGTTGTTAAACCTAAGACCTCATAAAGTAAATCCTTCCAGTTATGAAAAAAGACAAAGTGAGGTCATTTTGGAGTTGTGTGTCTAATTTATAATCTGAAAACTTTTGCATTTTTCCTATTTTAAAGAAACTTTAGAAACTTATCAATAGATTTCTTTGTGGCTTTTACTAATGAAGTTGTATTTTTTTTTTTTTTCTACCAGTGGTAGGTGTTGAATAATTTGAATGGGAATTTGAAGGTTCATGGCTTCCGAACCAGCAGGAGTTAAGGCTTAATTGCTTGGAAATACATTTTCATGGCTGATACCAGTAACAGAAAAATGTCTGGATGTCAAAAGAGGCTCTGTGCTAATCAGTTAGCCATAACATGTGCCGCCCCATACCTAGGGACAATGTAACTGTTAACAGCTTGAAGCTATTAAAAATGTACCAATAGGGAACTTTCTTATACTTTTTTCACTAATACGGTTCTTCACTCTAAATAAAAAAATAGAGAAATTTTGTACTCAACTACTATCAGTGAAAAGGAAGGTGCCTACACCTAGTTTGAGCTTCAAAACACATTACATCAAATGCTGCCGTTCATTAAGGTAACACTTTAGAAGTCACTCATTTGTTAATATGCTCTCTTGGTGTCAACTCAGAAGCTGCCTATTAGATCTGGTTACACTCTAGAGACAAGGATTTGATTTCCAGCTCTGGAGATCAGGTCAAGAATTGCAATAACAATTAGTAATTAGTAGTTAGATCTCAATTTACCACATTAGAAGGTCATTTCTCTGAAGCATTTGGTCTCATGAGAGGAAAGGAATACAAGAGACTATAAATTGTTGGACCTTTGAAATCTAGGAAGGACTGCAGAATCTAAGATGCTCCTTGAAACCTTTAGACATTTGAAGTATAATGAGGTTTTTCTTAAGATTTCTTTTCTAAAATTAATTAATGTCTTTAGGCCTTAATTTCAGGTTTTGTACTAGCACAAACAATGTTACAAAGCAATACTTTTGGCTTAAAGTGTAAGTTTGTCATCTTTACTATGGTGATATCCCTAGGGACAGAGATAAAAGACGGTATGTGAATATGGCTTTATTTTTTTTTTTTTAATATTTTATTTATTTGACAGAGAGAAACACAGCCAGAGAGGGAACACAAGCAGAGGGAGTGAGAGAGGGAGAACAGGCTTCCCGCTGAGCAGGGAGCCCGATGTGGGGCTCGATCCCGGGTCTCCAGGATCATGACCTGAGCCGAAGGCAGTCGGTTAACCAACTGAGCCACCCAGGCGCCCCGTGAATATGGCTTTAAATACTTGCTACTCTCCTTATCAAAAAATAAGATTAACTTATATATCAAAAAATCTAAATAGTAAGATACATTTTAAAGTAGAGTAATACTTTATGGTATGAATGTGACTGATTTCTGCTAGTTTTCATAAAAAGTAAAACTTATTTTATTTTTTCAATGTTCCAATATTCATTTTTTATGCCCCACACCCAGTGCTCCATCAATACATGCCCTCAGTACCCACCACCAGGCTCTCCCATCCCCTCACCCCCTTCCCTCCAAGTCCCTCAGTTTCTTTCTGTGTGCAAAGTCTCCCATGTTTCATTTCTCTCCCTGAGTTATCCAACCTTCCATTTCCTTTCCTTCTTCTACTGTCCTCTATATTACCCCTTATGCACCACAAGTAAGTGAAACTATGTGATACTTGACTTTCTCTACTTGGTTTATTTCACTCAGCATAATCTATTCCAATCCAGTCCATGTTGCTACAAAAGTTGGATATTCATCCTTTCTGATAGAGGCGTAGTACTCCATTGTATATGTGTACCACATCTTCTTTATCCATTTATCTCTTGAAGGGTACCCTGGCTCTTTCCACAGTTTGGCGATTGTGGCCATTGCTGCTATGAACATTGGGGTCCATATGGCCCTTCTTTTCACTACATCTTTATCTTTGGGGTAAATACCCAGTAGTGCAATTTCAGGGTCATAGGGTAGCTCTATTTTTAATTTTTTAAGGAATCTCTACACTCTTTTCCAAAGCAGCTGCACCAACTTGCATTCCCACCAACAGTGTAAGAGGGTTCCCCTTTCTCCGCAGCCTCTTCAACACTTTGTTTCCGGTCTTGTTAATTTGGGCCATTCCTGCTGCTGTAAGGTGGTATCTCAGTGTGGTTTTGATTTGAATTTCCCTGATAGTTAGTGATGATGAAAATTTTTTCATGTGTCTGTTGGCCATTTGTATATCTTCTATATATATTCCGCATAATTACGTTGGAATATTTTTATATGTTTTTTGCCGGAGGGGTGGTGTGTGTGTGTGTATATATTTGGAGTGTGGATTGTACAACAGAGAATATGAAGGTTAGTAGGTATGTTGGTATGTTTATGGACTTGGGACATTTGTGAGAATATGGAAATGTGTGTGTTTAGGGTATGTATATAGGTTTGTGGATATGTATCCTTGTTTATGAGTATGTAAATGTATCAACAAATATTCAAAGATGAAGAAATTCAAAGGCAATTTGAAATGATTATCATAGCTACAGTTGAATAGATGGGATTAATTTTCTTAATTATATTTTTTTCCAAGGGATATGTTTTCAAGCATTTGTGTGTTTTCATGTATTTCATTATATGTAGAGAAATATTGTGAAAATTAATTAAAATAAACATTTTTTCAGTGATTATAAAAAAGTAATACTTAGTTAATAAACACTAAGATATGTGAAAAATGCAGTTTATTTTCTAAATTGTGTTCTGTTATCTAATCTACATCCTATTAAATTCAAACAAATTTAAACTTAGTCACTCTTGGAACTTCTACCCAATCCTCAAGTTGATACTATGTTCAAGATTCCTGATTCTAACACTGGGTCAATGCAGCTGGATGGGGTGAGGTAGTCTCTCTGTTCATCAGTCACATTCTATAAACTTGACTTCAGAGATATGCCATTTACCTATTTGTGCTTGACCATTAGATCTGGGAGATTTGTTGATTTCATATGGTGTCAGTTGGTATATGGTGATCATATGTGAGAGAAAGTAGTTTATGCCCTTGTTACTATATCCAGAGATACTTTCTAGAGTTTTACCTTTCTGAAGTCTCGCTGCCTCCATCAGGCCACTGTCACAAAATAGGACCCTGGTTCTAACCATTCCAGAACCTATACATCTATCTCATCTCAATAGCTAAGAGTGTCTCTTGAGCCTCATGCAAACCCTTTTATCCTTCCTGCTTCTCTAAGACCTCTTTTTTTCTCTCAGACCTTATCTTTTTCCTGATACTGAGATTCTTAGAAAATAAATTTCAGGACATTTTCTAGATGACCACTACACTCAATATCTCTACATACTCATTCTGAGGCAATGAAGCACAGGGCCAACTACCTCAGTACAGAGAAGGTACAAAGAAGAATGAAAACAGAAAAATAAAACATAAATTGATACTCCAAAATATCATCCAGCCTACATAGAGAATAAATATTTGGGAAGTTAAAAAAAATAGGTTACATTAAAAGTTTTGATTATCTAATTCAATCAGAAACAACATGAATTATTCTATGTCAGTAAGTTCCTGAAATTCTTAAGACAGACATTAATGTTAAGCTTACAAAGATGAAGTTAGTATTAGCAATTAAAGGAAGAATTTTAGTACTAAAATCTTTCATAGAAAGTATGCTAGTTTCATTGATGGACTAACAGATCCTAACAGGAAAGGAGAGCTATATCTTTATAGAATTAGGAATTGTATGAGTTAATCATTTTTGGATGCAAGAAACAACGGCCTCCCTTAGGTTACCTCAAATAATGAGGTTTTATTGCAAAGATCTTCAGAATTTTCTTATATCAGGAGCTTTTAATAAGATATCTGGTTGGAAAAGATAGCTAAGCAAGTGGTCTTATATTTATTTATCTTTCATAACGTACACAGAGCTTTTATTTGCATTACATGAACTCCATAATCCCACGGATAGATAATAAAGTTGATAGTAAAATATATTAGTATATTTACACATAAATAACATTAGAAAAATTAGTGATTTTTTGAAGAAAACAGGTGTAAAACTGAAATAAAATCAACAGCACAAAGACAATGAAAGACAAAAATCAGTCAATTTAACTTCATCGGTCTCCATAAAATACAATAGAAAGTAAACACTGGCTTCTTACGTAAACAGTACGCTAGGATTTGCACTTATTTGAAAATAAAGTCAAAGAGCTTAAGGGTTAGCACAAGCAAACAGCAAAATAGTAAGAGCCAAACAAGATGACCCAGGACATCTCTATATCCCCTCTATTTTGTTGCCATACTTATATGGGTATAAGCCAAATTCAGGTATGGAAGTAATCCACAATATGCGTGACTCAGAGGTAGTACTGAACTTCTCAAGAGAAGTGCTAAGAGGAAAATAAGTATAGTTAACAAGGGGAGATAAAGACATAGCTTTGTATGTCACATCTACGTCTAAATCCAAACATACATACTTGACAACCGAGGAGATATTACAAATCTTTTCCCAATAGCTGGCCCTGAACAGGTCAATATAATTGAATGGAAGAAACTACAGACAAGGAGAATAGGCAGAGATTTTTCTTCCTTATGTCCTGGGATTGCAGTGATCCAAACAGTCATTGCCCTTTCCTGACCATCAGCATTGGGATTTAGACTTCGCCAGAGAAAGATGAATCGTGAATAGTGTTATCAGGGCACAGTGATGGTTCTTGAAATCCAATAGCGGCTTAATATATTGACAATTTTCTGTTACTATATCATCCAGAAAATTATATTCTCAAGCAATTAAACCTTATCTCCTGCTAGTTTAGAAGTCACAAACCATCAAATTTCCTATTTCAGTCAATCAATTTCTATTCTTAGTCCAAAGAGTAATGGCTGGGGAAAGAATGATTTGGTACAGAAAAGTATATAAAGAGCTATCTAGATTGACTGCAGTGCTGCAGAGCCTGGGGCAAGTCAGTTTTCCTCCAAAGCAGTTCAGTGCATTTCTGAAACCTCAGGTATAACAGACTACCTTGCAATATGTGAATGTATAGGAAAAGAAACACAGGGATATATTAGTTGAGAAAGAAATTTTTTCCTATAATTATCTGTACATTACTGAGGAGACTTAGAACTCGTGAATTAACTTTAAAGCAAAAAAAAAAAAAAACCCATGAAATATATAAAGCAAAAATATAATTTTGGTTTATAATTTCTTGCCTAAAAGTTCTGGAGAACTATATTTTAGATATCTTTGTTTAATATGCAACTTTAATATTAATTGTGTATTAATCTTTCAATGTGCACTCATGCAGAAGACTGAATGAATTCTGGGCCTTCAATATCACCAAGTGATAAACACACATGAACATGCACACACACACAAACACACATGCATATACATGCATACATACGTGTGCATATGTGTATCACTTGGAAGTGTGTGTGTATATGTATATATATATATATACAGACACACACATATATATGCATATATATACATGCATATGTGTATATATATACACGTGTGTATATACATATATATGTGTGTATATATATATATATATATATATACTTTTAAATATTCTATTTGACATGGAGCCTACAACACTTCCAAGAATATGTTTCCCTTCATCAAATAGCATACTAAAATAGACAAAAAAAAAGTCATCAATAGCTAATCTAGTGTGGCTCTCCAGGAGACAATGAAACATTCTTTCAGGGATAAATTATTGTATCTTCTTCCATTCTGTATTCAACTCACAATTCTCCATGATGATTTCTGTCTTAATGTATTTTTTGTCTTCAAAATTTCTTCTTTATCCTACAGATTGTTTAAAAGTATATTTCTTAGTCCCCAAGTGTTTGAATGGAATAGATATACTTTTTTCTTGTTCCTCCTCCTAAGTACAACTGTAAGCTCTGAACATTACACAAAACAAACCTAGTATTCTGAAAGATACATAAAAGATAGAAGACTAGATAGGGATTTGGGGACTCAAAGAACCATACAGTGGTGAGTTTTTTCTGTTTTCTTTTCACTTCATATATCTCAGATTTAGAGAAGAGGTTAGCAACCCAACCACACCAGAGTGAAGATCAAAAAAACAAACTGGGTGGCTCAGTTGGTTGAGCAACTGCCTTCGGCTCAGGTCATGATCCCAGAGACCCGGGATCGAGTCCCACATCGGGCTCCCTGCTCGGCGAGAATCCTGCTTCTCCCTTTCTCAATCCCTCTGCTTGTGTTCCCTCTCTAGCTGTGTTTCTCTCTGTCAAATAAATAAATAAAATCTTAAAAAACAAAAACAAAACCTGACAACAATGAAAGTATGTTCTCCCTAAACAAATGGCCAGGAAATGGGCAGTCTAATATGATAATAATTTTAACCACTCTATTCCATTCAAACACTACAGAAAAAATAGTGCCCCACCCTTACCCATGCCAGCAAAGGCTCAGTAGTGAGCTGAGACTTCCACCCTCTCTGGATTGGTATGAAAGCAAGCCAGCTAAAATACTGAAGATACAGTAGTGAACAAGAGAGATCATAACTCTCATTCCTGAAGCTAATTTTCTAGTGAAGATATGGATATAAATGTTTGTGATATTTATCTATTTATTTTTTTTTTAATTTTTTTTTTATTGTTACTAATTTTTTTTTCCCAGTGTTTCAAGATTCATTCCCCATTCCCCACACCAGTGCTCCCCGCTTTAGGTGTCCCCAGTACCCACCACCAGGCTCTCCCATCCCTCCACCCCCCTCCCTCCAAGTCCCTCAGTTTGTTTCTGTGTTCAAAATCTCTGTTGTTTCGTTTCCCTCCCTAGATTACCCTAGTTCCCATTTGCTTTCCTTCTGCCACTGTCCTCCAGTTTGCCCCTCATGCACCGCAAGTAA
>PITA01025900.1:0-23565 GCA_004023965.1 Spilogale gracilis
TGAGCCGAAGGCAGTTGCTTAACCAACTGAGCCACCCAGGCGCCCCGGGAAATGACTTTTTAAGAAAAATCAAAAATAATCTTTCAATCTCAGAGAACAGATAGGACTACAGGCATCTCCTGCTTCCAGCTCATCCTACTGGTTCCACACTGTCCCCACAGTTAGAAATCTAAATTGCACATCCAACCATGTCACTCCTCCTTCTAATCTTTCAATAACTCTGTATCACCAATAGGATGAAAAATAAATCATCAGCACCAAAAGGAGAAAGTTATCTAATAAGCCTAGAAACTCCTTAATCTAGAAGGAATAAAAGAGAAAAAAAAAAAGTTAACTTCTAAAAATAAATGCTCACTTGTAATTTATAACCCAACTCTTTTCACTTTAAAACCATAAAATAAATGAAATTTCAAGTGCCAGTTAAAGAGCGACATTGACACCTTGTGGTGAACATCCTAATTCAAGGGTAACAAGTCAAATGTAATGAGTAAAGTGGCTCCTAATTAAATGTCTGCTTACATGAAAACTAACCCTTAATCCAGGGATTTCCAAGGGTTAAAGCAGCAAAATGTAATTACAACCACATACACTGAATGTAAATTTGGAAAAAGCTGCTATTACTTTGGTAACATTGAAATCAGCCTACATTCTTTTTTGACTACTGGCAGAAAAATCCAAATAAAACTTAAGGTCAGTTTTCTCATAAATTGGTACAACACAATCACCGAAACGAGTTCTAGTGCTTTGGTTTAAGTGTTGTAAAATCCCTGCCTTATGAAACCTCAAGGTTTCTTATTTTTCTGTAACATTCACATGATAAAAAGTGGAAGGAAATATGCATCCTAGTGGCACAACACAGTGAAAATTATTAACTAGAATATACTCTCAAAAGACAGACTCAAGAGACCAGGGTTCTAGTTCTTATTCCAAATGACACTGAAAATTTTGTGAAGTTAAGTGATATTAAAGAATTCAGACTCTATGTTTTCACATAAAATTACAGATCAAGAAGTAGCAATTTCACACACCAAAACAAGCATCAAGGAAAGAAAAGGTATATTTTTAAAAATTACTCCCATTCAGGTACAATGTTACCTGAGTTAAAGAAGGGAAACTGAACAAAATTTATCAGCACAAACTTAAGTTTCCCAGCAAGCACAAATCATGCCAAGAACTGCGAGAAAAGAAGAGCTTTTGATTTAGCAAACAGATAGATGGTGGTTACTCCTTAGTAATGTCTAAGAGAATTATCAGAGAAAGCTCCATTTTACTCATTAATGTTGATGACTACAATATCAAGTTTCTAGTTCCAGAGACACTCTCTGGGCTCAAGTAATTTGATTGATAAATGGACATTTGATCTGGTCCAAAAAAGTACATCTATGCTACCAGCTATAAATGATATACACAATGCAAGGCAAATCAAACTGCTGACACACCTGAGGAATCTGGAAAGCACCCTAGAAATGAGACCCCCAAGAGACATATAATTGCAAGAAATCAATTTTAAATAATTGAGCACTAACTACCAAATTCTCCCAATAATTTTGCATGTGTGAAGGGCTGTGATTTTCAGAAAATCTTCTCTGTCATTATGCTCTATGTACCTTGTAACTACCTTATAACTACCAATCTAGGAAGGTAAGTGAGACTCTGAAAAGGATCTGCAAAACCTGCTTGCAGGAAAACTCACACCAACCTCCAGGCTGGCTCTTACTTGCTGCATGCTCTCAGATAAATCCTGTAAGGCCTCTTGGCCTCAGCTTCTACACTGAAGACAAAGGCTGATCCCTGATGTCTGAACACAAAGAAGTTCAAAGAGTGTAAAATAATAAATATGGAAATGCGTGTAAGTTACACAAATTTAAAATATTACTGCTTCTACCTTTTAGAAGAATCAGAAAAGTTAAATGAATTCAGATAAACCAGGGACAATTGAAGTCAGTGTCAAGTTAACCAAAGCATTCTCTATTATACCACATTGCTTCCCAAGATCCTACAGCATTTCTTCAGTTCTTATTTTCCTGTCTTATCACAGAGCATTCACTACTGCTTGAATCTTTATTCCTTTAGTTTCTATGATGCTATCTTTCCCCAATCCTCCTCTTTTAACTAAATTCGTATTTCTTTCTTTTGATTCTACTGATTTCTCTAATAAGATCACACCATCTCACACTCAGACAGTACCTTTAAAATAGTAAAATCCATACCCTCATTTCATGAGGAAAACAGTCAAGAAATATTAGTGGCTTACTCACATTTCAAACTATTTCCACACATTCCTCTTTGCAATATTTAAAACTCAATGTAGTCCCAAACTGAATAGACTTAAAAATACGAGTTATAAATTTTGACACCTACTGCTTTCTAGCTCCACCATCCAATTACTAAGTACTGTCCATTCTCTTACATATCCTAAGAAGTCAAAGTGAAAGTACCTCTCAGATAAGAATCAAAAGTCATCAAATGTCTGTGGTTACTTTAGTTGAAATGACTGTCTCTTAAGTGCAATTTACACAGGCCATATGACCAAACTTTATCATCAAGTATAGTAAGATTCAAGAGTCACCAAAAAAAAGCCTATTTCATAATGTTTATAAAATAAACAATCATCCAATTGGACAAGAGTCCAACCATCCTTCTGGACTCCTCCTCTGGTAGATATATTGAGGATGTCTAATGGTCTGAAATTTATGATGTGTTATGTAAACATTAGAAAAATACTGCCAAAATCAAATTTCAATGAACCATCTGTTTGAGTAGGGCAAACATAGGCTGAGTGTCACTGTTACCTTTATTTTGAATTGCATTTATTTTGGTTGCCTGCCTCCTGGGAAAATGTCCTTGATGATCTACCACACTGAATATTAAAAACAAATTTAGAAATGTTTCAAAATTAAGCTCAGACATTATGAAAATAGAGTTAAGGCAGTTAGTTTAGCCTCTGGGCATGAGATTCATTCAAAGCTCCTTTGCCTCGCCAAACACAATTCTTTTAGGATGAACAGTAGGTCAAAACTCTACACTATGTCTGGGGCTATTGGAGGGCTTTTCTAGTAATGCTGTAGCTGTTAAGATTTTGATAAGTCTAAATTTTGTACCTCTGGTTGCAGCTCTTCACCATACAGAAAACCAGAAACAGCTTATGTCCCTGTTTTAAGATCACTGGCTTCCAATCATTCTCTCCCACTGTCCAGAGAAAGGAAATGGCATTCCAAAGGCTTTGTGAAAGAGATAAACTTAAATCACTGTAGCTACAAAATTTATGAAGCTCTCACTTAAAAATGTTAAGCCTGAATAACAGCTTCTAAAGCTCCCATACATTTTCTCACACAGAAATGTCACAAACTCAAAATGAGGAAGATTCTTTAAAAATGCAGGAGGTCTGAGAAGTTTCTTACCTCAGCAAAGAGAAGACATCATAAGAATTGCGAACACAGTTCTGATCTACCTGAAGGAGAATATTCCTCTGAGCACTGGAATAACCCTGAAAGACATTAATCAAAAAATTAATGAAAGTAAAACAAAATATGTGTAAAAATTAATCGTACTGTTTGTCTTCTGAAAATTATGACTTAGAAACACCTCAGTAAGTTCAAACCACTAAGGAATTCCAAAAGGTAAAATTTCCATGTAACTGAAGTTCAATCTTTTAAGTAAGTGTATTTAAAATAAGTATCTTCTAGTATTTTCACAGAGAAACCATGTTTCACACTATAAATTGTAGTGAACTTACCAGAGAAGACCCAGACGTCTTTTTAACATATTATGTGACCAAAGATGAGTATTAATAATAATATTCCAAGGGGTGCCTGGGTGGTTCAGTCAGTTAAGCGTCAAACTCTTGATTTTGGCTCAGGTCACGATCGCAGGGTGCTGAGATTGAGCACCACATTAGGCTCTTGACTCAGCAGGGAGTCTGCCTGAGCTTCTCTCTCTCTCCCTCTGCCCCTCCCCCACCCAGCTTGCTCCCTTTCTCTCTCCAATGAATAAATCCTTAAAAGAAAAATATTTCAAACATGTGTAGCCACCATATATAATGTCTTTATGGAGAAAGGCATTCCAAGTTCTAATCCGTAACACCAGAAGCAAATATCTCCACCAGTGAAATAAAGGTGGAGGGAGCACCAGAAAGAAAATAGTAAAATTCCATAAGAAGAACAGAACAGGTATCTGTCATTTAAGAAATGCAAAGTAAAGAAAAGTAGTAGTCAAGAAAAAAGGACTCTGGACCTAGACCACCTGGATTATAATTTAAGCCCTTAATACACCAGTTCTTGGAGCTTGAGCCAGGCCCCTTAACTCTTTTAGTTAAATTCTGCTTTGTTTTTTTCATCTAGAACATGGAGATAACATCTACCTCACCAATTACTGTGGGAATTAAAAGAGTTATTTTTTTGTAAAGTGAAAAGTATGAAATAAGCACTATATAAATGTTTGCTATAATGCTAATATAAGCATTTTTTATAAATTACATTGCCACAGACATTAGAAGGTTATTAGGAGAATATGAACAACTTCATGCTAACATTCTGACAACTTAGATGTATCAGACACCCTCCTTGAAAAAAATCCAACATGACCAAATTGAAATGAAACATCTGAATAATCCTATATATTTTAAGTGAATAAATAATTGAAAAGCTTCCCACAAAACAGTCTAGGTCCAGATGGTTTCACTGATAAATTCTATCAAACATTTAAGAAATAACATCAACACACACACAAAAAAAAAAAAAAATAAAGGAAAAGAGAACAATTTTCAACTCATAAAACCAAAATTACTGATGCTAAAACTTGATAAAAACATCACACACACATGCACATACACACAACCAATATCCCTCGTGAACACAGATAAAGCAATCCTTAGCAAAATATTAGTAAATTGAACCTAATAATACATTATAAAGATAAAAGAGTAATACACTGTTATTGACCAAATTTATTCTAAGCATACAATACTGGTTTAGCATTTAAAAATCAATCAATTAGAAAAATACATGATACAGTCATAAATCTATCTTGACAGGCACACAATTATAAAGATATGGGTACAGAGCTATATGGAAGAAAAGGTTTTGTAGTTGATATTAACTTAAACTATATGATTATAAATTAAGATGCTGATTGTATCCTGACGGCAACCACTAAGAATAATTAAAAGATGCATTGTAACATGTGTATGAGAAATGATAAAGAAATCAAAATATCACACGAGAAAACGTGTAGCACAAAAGAAGGTAGTAATGGAGGCATAAAGAAACAAAAAAAATGTAATAAACAAACAGAAAGCTAGCAGAAGTCCGTCTGTCTCTGTAAATAATTAAGTGTAAATGGATAAAACACTCCAATTAAAAGGCAGAGACTGGCTGCACAGATTTCGTTTTAATGCTGTCTACAAGAGTTGCACTTTGGAAACAAAAACACAAATAAGTTGAAAATGAAAAGACAGAAAGATATTCCACATAAGCAGAAACCAAAAGAGAGCTGGAGTGGCTATACTAATATCAGACAAACAGTCATTAAGATGAAAAATGTTACAAAAGACAAAGACATTGTATAATGATAAAAGGATCAAAATATAAATGGTTATGAACATCTACACACCTAATGACATGTAATAAAATATATGAATCAAAAACAGACAAAACTAAAGTGGGAAATAGCTGGAGATGTCAACATCCCACCTAAGAATGGAAAGCACAGCCATATAAAAGATAAACAAGGAATATAAGACATGAATAATACTGTAAGTCAACAAGACCTAATAGACGTATATAGAATGTTCTACCTAACACGACCATATATACCTTCTTTTCAGTGCATATGGAACATTCTCCCAGCTGAATC
Organism: Spilogale gracilis; assembly: GCA_004023965.1. Lineage (NCBI taxonomy): Eukaryota > Metazoa > Chordata > Mammalia > Carnivora > Mephitidae > Spilogale > Spilogale gracilis. Next base: position 5,854 of record PITA01025900.1, read on the forward strand.
GTATGTTCAGTTGCAAAACAAGTGTCAATAAATTATTAAAAGTTGAAATCATACAAAGTATCTTATCTGACTGGAATGGAATGAAACTAGAAATCAATAAAGGAAGGAAATTTGGGAAACCCACAAACTGCAAAGTAAACAACACACTCTTAAGCAGTATGTCAAAGAACAAATCAAAAGGAAAATAATTAAATTAGTAAATACTTTGAAGTGAATAAAAATGAAAGTACAGGGACGCCTGGGTGGCTCAGTCAGTTAAGTATCTGCTCAGGTCATGGCTCAGGTCATGATCCCAGGGTACCACAATCGAGTCCCACAAGGGGCTCCTTGCTCAGTGTGGAGCCTACTTCTCCCTCTGCCTTGCTGCTCCCCCTGCTTGCATTCTTTCTCTCTCACTCATTCTGACAATAATATAACATCTTTATTTAAAAAAAATGAATGTACAACATATCAAAACATATGTGATATAGTAAAAAAGTGCTAAGGGAAATTTACAGCTGTAAACATCTACATTAAAAAAAAAGTAATAAAGAGTTCACAATAACCTAAACTTCCACCTTAAGGAGAAAAAGAACAAACTAAGCCCAAAATAAGGGAAGAATTAATAAATATTAGAACTGAAATCCAGAAAATAGAAAATACAAAAACAATAGAGAAAATCAACATACCAAAAGTTAGTTCTTTGAAAAGTTCAACAACTCAAGCTTAGACTGACTAAGAAAAAAAGTGAGAGAAAACACAAATCACTAAAATCAGGAATAAAGGTGGGAACATTATTACCACGTGTTCAGAAATAAAAAGTGTTATAGAATACTTGTATTCTATAAACTGTATGCCCATAAATCAGATCATCTAGATAAAATGGAAATTCCTGAAAACACAAAAACTCCCCAAAATGACTCAAGAAGAAAAAGAAAATCTGAACAGACCAAGAAGTTGTTGAGATAGGTCAAGTCATTGATTAGATAAACTACTCCCTGGTATTGCTGCTCAGCATCCATTTTGTTTGGCCAAGGGGCCTACAAGGAACTTTAACTACACCTCTCAGGGAAGCACATGTCCTAAAGAGCAGGCCACAGAGACAAAAGCAATGTAAGTCTGCTTACAAGAATTAATGATGGGACTTGTGATCCCATCTCTGGTTCCCAGTGCCTGTATGATGCTTTAAGCACCCCTTAGATATAAAAGTTCTGGCAGACTACTACTCTTTTGGTTTGAACTGACAAATCAAGATATAGCCCAGAATCTCCAAGGAACTCCATCCACAGACATAATAAAGGCACTGTACTCCAGGTCCTACCTCTCTCTACAGTTGCCTTGATCTGCCTATGGGGTCCGTTAATGAGCGCCCTTGTAATTCCTCTAGGAACTATAAGTAAAAACCTTTTTTATTTCCATTTCTCTTGTGGTCTGTTGTTGAACCATGGCTCACCAACCAGCACTCTGTGCTCCACCTAATAAATGTTAATTTAATAGTCAAAGAAGCTGAAATAAGTAATCATAAAACTCCCAGCAAAGAAAATCCCAGAACCACATGATTTGACTGGTGGAATTCTACCAATCACTTAAAGAAAAAATAGGACAAATCCTTCTCAAAGTCTTCTCAAAAAAAAAAAAAAGAAAGAGGAGGAAATACTTCTTACCTCATTCTATGATGCCAATATTACCCTGATACCAAAGCCAGACAATAACATCACAAGAAAATTATAGATCAGTACCCCTTACGAACATACATGCAAAATTCTTCAACAAAATACTAACAAAGTTAATCCAGCCACATATTAAAAAACGTAAACCAGGGCGCCTGGGTGGCTCAGTTGGTTAAGTGACTGCCTCCGGCTCAGGTCATGATCTGGAGACCCGGGATCGAGCCCCACATCGGGCTCCCTGCTTGGCGGGAGGCCTGCTTCTCCCTCTCTCACTCCCCCTGCTTGTGTTCCCTCTCTGGCTGTGTTTCTCTCTGTCAAATAAATAAAATCTTTTAAATAAATAAATAAATAAATAAACAAACAAACAAATAAATAAAAAACATAAACCACTGGCCAACAATTCCATTTCTAGGTATATTCCCAAATGAACTGAAAGCAAAGACTCAAAAAGATATTTGTACATCCATGTTCAGAGGAGTATTATTCACACAAGTCAAGGGGCAGAAGCCGACTCAAGTGTCTACCAAGAGATGAACAGACAACAAAACATGCTATATTCATACAATGAAATATCATTTAGCCTTAAAAAGGAAAAGAAATTCTGACACATGCTATAATACAGATGACCCTTGAGGTGATTCGTGTTTTAAGTAAAATAAGTCAGTGACAAAAGGACAAATACTTTATGATTCTGCTCACATAATATCTAGAGTGGTCAAATATGTAGAAACAGAGTAGAAGGGCGAATGCCAGGGGCTTGGGGGGCAGGGGATATGGGGAGTTAGCCCTTAATGGGTAGTTTTTTAGTTTTACAAAATGAAAAAAGTTCTGGAGATGGCTGCACAATAACCATATTAACATGGAACATACTTAATGCCACTAAACTGTACACTTAAAATGGTTACAATGGTAAATCTTATGTATATCCCACCACAATTTGAAAGTAATTTTTTAAAAAAGGATTATATACCAGGAATAGTGGGATTTATCTAAGGTACGTAAGGGTGGTTCAATAAACGAGATCCACATAATACACCAAGTTAGAAAGACTCACACCTCCCGATTTCAAGACATAGTACAAAGCAGCAGTAATCGAAACAGTGTGGTACTGGCATAAAGGTAACTATATATCAGTGGAATAGAACTGGTCATCTACAAATAAACTCACACCTGTGATCAACTGATTTTACACAAAGGTACCAAGACTACTCACCAGAAAAATAATAGCCCTGTCAACAAAAGATGCTGAATCAACTGGATAGCCATATGCAAAAAGAATGAGTTGGACCCATCCCTAATACCATATATAAAAATTACCTGAAAACAGATCGAAGGCCTAATTTTAAGAACTAAAACTATAAACTATTTGAAAAAAGCACAAGGGGTACACCTATATAACCTCAGATTTTCCTATGGATTCTTAGGTATAATACCAAAAGCATGAGTAACAAATACAATAATAAACTGGACTTCATTAAAATCAAAAACTGTGTGCATCAAAGAACACTATAAGAAAGTGAAAATTTCCAAAAAACAGGAGAAAACATTTGTAAATCATTTGTCTGATGAACATCTCACATTTAAAATATATAAAGAACTCTAACAACTCAACAATAAAATGACAATCCACTTAAAAAATGGGCAAAGGACTTAGAGACATCTTCAAAAAAAGATACACAAATAGCCAAAAAGCACTTGAAAAGATGTCCAACATCATTAGAAAAAGGTGAATCAGGGGTGCCTGGGTGGCCCAGTCTTTATACATCTGCCTTCGGCTCAGGTCATGATCCCAAAGTCCCGGGATCAACCCCCACATCCGGCAGGGAGCCTGCTTCTCCCTCTCTCACTGCGCCTGCTTGTGTTCCCTCTCTAGCTGTGTTTCTCTCTGTCAAATAAATAAATAAAATCTTTAAAAAAAAAAAAAAAAAGAAGAAGAAGAAAGGTGAATCAAAACCACAATGAGATACTAATTCATACACACTAAGATAAGTAAAAACAAATAAATAAACCAATAAATAAATGAACAAGCAAAATTTTTAAGTAATCTCTATGTCCAAAGTGGGCATTGCACCTCAAGATCATGAGTCACATGTTCTACGGACTGAGCCAACCAGGCACCCCAAAAATTTTTAATTAAAAAAACAAAAACAAAAACAAAAAAACAGAAAATAATGTTGGCAAGGATGTAGAGAAATTAGAACCTGCTGAGGGTTCTAATGCCACTGGGAATGTAAAACATCAGCCACTGTTAAAAAAAAAAAGTTTGGCAATTCCTCAAAAAGTCAAACAAAGAATTACCATATGACCCAGCCAAGCCACTCCTAGGCATATATCTCAAAAGAAATGAAAATAGGTCCTCAAATAAATACTTGTATATAAATTCTCATACCAACACTATTCACAATAGCCAAAAAGTAGAACCAACCCAAATGTCCATCAATGGATGAATGGTTGAACAAAATGAAGTATACCAAGACAACAGGATATTTCTCAGCCACAGATAGGAAAGAAGTATTATCACATGCTACACGTGGACACATCTCAAAAACACAGGCTAAGTGAATGTGGACGGACATGTTGTTTTCTATTAAAAATGATAATCATCCATACCCACCAACCTAACAACTAAAAGTAATGCATTATAGCAAGAATTCAAATGAAAACCAGGACCCTTGGTTTTAATCCACTCTGCCTGTCATGGAAGTGAGGAAAACAATTTAACTCTCCTCTAGGCCTCAGTTTCCTTAATTATAAAATGAGATGAAACTACTAGTAATAAAAACAATAAAAAAATGACAAGAATACACATAAGAGTAACATTCATGAGCGTTAATAGTATGCTAGGCAGTGTTCTTTTCCAAGTTAATATTAACAATTTAAATGTTCATATGTTAAGGGTTAACATATTTTTCACACAACCCTGTGAAACAGGGACTATTATTATCCCCACTTTAAAGGTGAGGAAACTGAGACGCAAGGAGGATTAAGTAGAAGAGCCATGCAGTCTGGTTCCACAGCCCATTTTCTTAATGACCATGCTATACTTAATCTCTAAGACCTTTCCAGTTCTAAAATTCTGGGTCCATGTACATTTAAGGCAACTTAAGAACATTATTAAACCCTTCTGCCTCGGCCACCACTTAGCAATTAACATTCTTAAAATATGCTAAGGGCCTTGCTCTGAATGACATCTAACTTCACCACATGTGTGATCCTGACAGACCTCTGATGAAGGATTATAATGGAAAGAAATGGCTTGTTTGTAACTGGTTATCTGTGTGAGATACTGCCAAGTGCCAAAGAGCCCAGAGGAGATTTACATGCCACTCAAAATTCTTCTGAAGCCAGGCCTAACAACACTTTTTCAAGGAAGCGAACAGGCACCAGTCGGGGTGACTGCCTATTAAATTGTTCAAGGAAACAGATGATTCATTTCATATACCCGGTGAGCAGGAGTAATTCCAGGCAGATGATCAGGTGTGTTTCTAGATCAGTGGTCAACAAACTTTCTTGTCAATGGCCAGAGAGTAAATATTTCAGGCTTTGCAAGCTACATGTCATCTCTCTGGCATACTCTTTGTTTTCTCCTTCAAATTCTTCACAAATGTAAAAAGCATTCTTAGCTGTTAGCTCATACAAAACCATGTGCTGGACTATAGTTTGCTTAACCCTGTAGTAGATCACTAGATAAGTCACCTTTTAAACTATATTATTGTATATTTGGGGAGTTTTTAGCTGCTACTATAGTCACAAGATTGTCCTTACTTTTATTAGAATTCTAAGTTACACTAAAATAATCCACTTGACAGGATAACTGATTATGAAGCAAAGAGTATTATGCACATATTTATTTCAGTGCTTATTGAATACCTAATACATACAGGGTGTCAAGCAATTGCTACCATCCTTATAAAAGTATACAAGCCAGGACACTGTCATGTATATAACCCAGTTATGTTTCCAAGTGAAGTAAAAACTGCAAAGGTGCCATAGGAAAGGTTAAAAAGGAAAGAGCTACAGGGGTTCTGATGTGGTAAAGATTCCATCTAGTAGGAGAAGAAACATCAAAGGCTGCAGGGTGGCAGTGATTGAAATAGATTAAGAAGTATTAAAAAGCTGAATGGCAGTGAAGGAAAGTCCCACACAGTCTGAACACCTTCAGCCAAAGTTTGACAGTGGGAAAACACAAGTTGCATTCCGAGAAAATTAAGTCGTGGTCCAATTTGTTCAGCTTCAAGGACATGGAAATTACTTGGAACCCTGGGGAGGAAAACAGTGGGAAACAGGGTTGAATAAGTAGGTTGGGAGGGAAGGAGTAGAGAAAGCCTTGAATGGCACACTAAAAAGTAGAGACAATCTTTAGGCTTTTAGGACTCATGAATAAGGACTCATGAAAGGTTTCTGACAATACAGTGTAACAATCAGAGGTGCATTTAAGGGAAGTTACTCTGGTAATGACAAATATGATGCATCAGAGAAAGCAGAATGTCCAAACACCAGTTAGCAGGCTACTCTAAAATCCACACGTAGTGGAGATAATAATAAAAGCTCAAACACTAAAAGAGAGAGAAAAGATAAAAGCACAGCTAGAACTACAAGTACTTACTGTACATACCACTGACTGAATTTAGGCTGATGGAGACAAGGAAAGCACGACAGAGATTTAGACACATCTAGCAGACAACAAGATGTCACTCTATAAACTTTTAAGCAAAGTAATAAAAAATGAAAGTATACCTTAGGAAGATGAATCAGGCAGCAGTGAATAAGACAGAGTGGATACAAAGAGACGAGAGTCCATAAGCGCACCAGAAAACTACTACAGTAATCTATCCTTACGAGGGTGCCAGTCTGAACTCAGATCATGCATGGCAACGGAGATGGAAAAGTAGCCATGGATAGGAGTTCTTTCAAAAGCTTCAAAAAGAGTCTAGTGGCCAACTGTATAGAATAGATAAAAGAAAGAAATCAATCATATCTAACTGCAATACTTGGGCCCAAATAAATGGGAAAATAGTTAAGAAAGATGTGGGAAACTAGACAGGAAAAAGAGTCTGGAAAGAAAAATGAAGAGTTCCATTTAAAGTATAATAATTTGCAAATGACAGGTGTCTATGCAGAAATGGCCAGAAACTATTTAAACCTAGAGAAGTAGAATTTTGAGTAACAAGTCATATGGATGATGATAACCAGCTATCCTGTTATGTATCCCATTAGACTGCTTAATGATCTACTGCTACAGAAGCTTCACTCACTCATGCAACAAATATTTACTGTATTACTACTGTATGTCAGGCACAGTGCTAAGCACCAGGAATAAATCAGTAATGAAGATAGACACTGCCCTTGTTATGTAGCTTACAGTCTAGTAAAAAAGAGATGAGCAAATGGACAATCAGAATACAATCGGATAAGGGTCAGTGATGAGGAAAATGAAAGTGCCATAGGAGCACGTAAGAAGGGTATCCAAACCAGATTTAAGGGTAGATCACAGAAAGCCTTTCTAAGGAAATGGGATCTAAGCTCCCATTCCATCTCCGTTGCCATGCATGATCTGAGTTCAGACTGGCACCCTCGTAAGGATAGATTACTGTAGTAGTTTTCTGGTGCGCTTATGGACTCTAGTCTCTTTGTATCCACTGTCTTATTCACTGCTGCCTGATTCATCTTCCTAAGGTATACTTTCATTTTTTATTACTTTGCTTAAAGTATAGAAATCTATACCCCTGCTTAGAAATCAGGAACCAGATCACACAGTAAGACCTTATAAGCCAGTAATTACTCTGAAATGATTCAAAGAAAAGAGGGAGATGACCAGCATTTTGGAAAGATAAATCTGGCTATATACTCCAAAAAGCAGGAAAGAAGTAGATATTTAGCAGACACCATCACGTAATCATTCAAAAGAGGGAGGGGTCCAGGCTGACTCCCCTGTTCTGACTTGAGACAGTACATGGACAGGAGTACCATTCACTAAACTAAGAAACACAACAGGAAGAAGTCTTTCAAGATACGGAGGGGAACTGAGCTCAGTTTGGGATGTGTAGAGTGTGTGTGTCTTTGAAATATCCAAGCAATTTAACCAAGTCTGGATATATGGAAATACAGACTGGAAGTGGAGACTTGGAAGGGATCTGAATGTAAATACATGTTCATGAGAAGACAAAAGGCCCAAGTGGAAGCCTGACGACAATGGCTTAAAGGCTCCACCAAAAGCTTTCCTCCGCAGAACTGACACATTCTATATGTTATGTATAAAACTACTAAGTGAGCTTTGCAAATAGTCCTTTTTCTACTTACTTAGCTAGAATAAGAAATTATGATTGGCAAGGGAAAAAAAAATGGCTCTCTACTACTTCAGCATATTTTCAGATGTAATCATTATCCATTTTAAAATACAGTATTTATTTGTACAACTTCTCTTAAAATAGCTACCTGATGAATCAATAGACAGCCTGTGCTCCTATGTGTCTATGTTCATTTGTATTAACTTTTAATTGCCAGCTAATTTTAAATGGAAAAAAACTATGCAAAAGTCTCTGTCAAGTACCCTCAAACCTTGGGTACTTTCTGCCTCTGGATTGAGGAAGCTCAGAAGCTAAACTTTTTTTTTTTTGGAGATTTTATTTATTTACTTATTTGATAGAAAGAGAGATCACAGGTAGGCAGAGAGGCAGGCAGAGAGAGAGGAGGAAGCAGGTTCCCTGCTGAGCAGAGAGCCGGACTTGGGCTTCGATCCCAGGACCCTGAGATGAAGGCAGAAGGTTTAACTCACTGAGCCATCCAGGTGTCCCAGAAGCTAAGCTTTTTTTATTTTTTTTAAAGATTTTATTTATTTGACAGAGAGAAACACAGCCAGAGAGGGAACACAAGCCGGGGGTGAGAGAGGGAGAAGTAGGCTTCCCGCCGAGCAGGGAGCCCGATGTGGGGCTCGATCCCGGGTCTCCAGGATCATGACCTGAACCAACTGAGCCACCCAGGTGCCCCCAGAAGCTAAACTTTTAAGGAGGAAAGATAAGACCTCTTCTGAGACACTAAACTAGAACTGTATATATGTATTCCCCCAGATTTGGTCTAAGGTTTGAGACGAAAGAGGGAGTTCTCCTCTCCCTCAAAATACTGAGAAGTAATGAGAAATAAGAATAGCGCTGTTAAGCAAAAATATACAAATCCTGAAGTCAAAATCAATTCCTTCTTTTAAATTCAATAGGGTAAAGAAATCATTGCTCATATTTTAGTGTTCTAAACTACCCTCAAAAAAGCATTACAATCCAAGTCACACAGTGCAAGTATGAAGCAGACGTAACTGCCATCAGTGCTACTCCATGACAAGAGGACTAAAGCTGCCCCCCTTAACGTAACCTAAAAGTGTCTTTTAGAGTAGAGACAGGAACCATGTGATCCTAATAGACTGAGTTCACTCATGGAAAAATATTTACTAAGCAAAGCAAAGTCCACGAGGCTAAATCCTGAGACTCACAAAAGTGAGTAAGGCACAACTTCAGTGGAAAGGAGTTTACTCCTGAAGAGAAGAAAAACGCGCACAAATTCCTATACGTGGGAGAGAAGAGAAGGCAGCAGTGACACCACACATGGGGGGGGGGGGGAGAGAGAGAGAAGAAAGGACTCCCACCTTTGAAGAAAATTTTAAACCAAAACCAACTATCAGAGGGGGGAACAAAGGCCAAGCATGCCCTCATACAAATCCAAGAAAGAACAGTAAAAAGTTTCAAAATCTTAAAGTCTGAATCCTCTAGTGAGGATAAGTATGGAGTTCTGTTTCTGTTTACTTTTCAAGAATCTAAAATATCTATACAAAGAACCATGCCTAGCTTTGAATTTTCCAGTATCAAAATTCTGAAAAGCTCAAAAATTGTGCTAAGAAGACAAGACCCTCCAAATTCGTAACAGGAAATGTGGCATTTTCCCAGATTATTTTCTGGCTGCAATGAAGAGGGAGAATGGGGACCACACTGCAGCAGCAGGATTTATAAATATGAATTACAGGATAAGATGATTTTCCAAACATCTGTCAGAAGTTAATTTGATCCAAGAGAAAGGGGGAGGGAGAGGGAAAAAAAGGCTCAAGAGAAGCCAAATACAGTGACTAATATGTGGAACTTTTGTAGACTTCACTGGGTTGATGGCCTCACGGGCATTGCATGCCCATTCTACAATAATAAATACACAGAGTCTAAACAATAATGCACTTCATACCATTCAAAGCACTTTCCCATGTACCCTCTCGTGTGACTCTCACAATGCACACATTGGAGATCTCTGCTTAAATGTAAACACAGAGACCTGGTACTTTGAACAGGATATATGAAGCGGGAAGAGATGTAGAGATGGCAGGTAGTATGGGTTTAAAAGAAAACACCTCTAAATAAAGGAGACCTGGTTTTAGGCCATGGTTCTGCTACTGCCCAGCTATACAATCTTGGGTTAGTAGTTTAAGGTTTTTTGCTGGGGTACTTTACCTATAAAATAAGGATAATAACCACCTCATGGAGTTGTTACACGATACTAAATGATACCATGCATAACAGCTAGTATAGTGTCTGCAATATAGGAGGTGCTCAGTAAATGAAAACTGCTAATGGTAGCTTTCAAAAGCTCTGTACCTACCTGGTGTAAGTAACACTGTTACTAGAGTATCGTACACCTAGCAAAACATATCAAAACACTCAGTCACAAAGTTTTACCCCAGATTTAAATGGAGCTCAGATACCTAAATGTTTTATGACTGAGCAGGCAGCTATTAGAAATAGCCCCTGAAGATTTATTGTCTTTATATTCCATAATGGGGTGGAGGGAGGCATAAGGAAAGCTGAATAGAGTATGTATAGAAATGGTCCATATTTATGATTTTCCAACTTTTGCTTGACGATGTACACAGAAAGACCTGGACAACATTATGCCATATTCCATTCCCTATTGTTAAAACATAGGCTACTTGCAACATTTAATCCCTACCTCTGAACGCCCAGCTTTGCATACCATGTGATGTGCTTTAGAAACAAGTTAGGGTCCATTAATTTCACTCGTAAGAGGAAATAGACATCTTTTTTAATTTCTCGGTTCTATAAAGTTAAATGGAAATATCTTAACTGGTATTAGAAGTCAGATTTTCTACTTTTCAAAAGTAACATGCCTTGAAAAATATAAAATAAAGAATTTCCATTTGTACAAGTTCTCAAAACAGTCTCTGAAACTTACTACTGTCCATAAATCTTTAATCTAGGCTCAACTATGTACTTGAGATGGTCTAGTTGTGTGACTGTGTTTGTGAAATTAATCACCAAGTTGCTATTTGAATCCCCTGAGAATTTCACTCCAAAAAGATCTGATCCTTTTTACTGGATTCTACTCCTGTTCTTATGTTTTTACATTAGCGTGAGAAAGCACTGCCATCTACTGGATTCTGAAGATATTGCTGCTATAACTTTAAGTCTGAGAAAAGAATTCTTACCAATCTAATAATGCATTTTGCACTTTGTCAAAAACACAGTAGTTAGAGTTATTATGGCAGTATGAGTTACATAAAAATAAAACTCCAGAGGGGCACCTGGGTGACTCAGTTGGTTAAGGATCTGCCTTCAGCTCAGGTCATCATTATCCAGGGTCCTAAGATGGAGCCCCAGGTCAGGCTCCCTAATAAGTGGGGGAGTCTGCTTCTCCCTCTCCCTCTACCCCTCCCCACCCCACTCATTCTCTCACTCAGTCTCCTTCAAATGAATAAATACAATCCTTAAAAATAAAACTCCAGAAGTTGGAGCTAGGGTTAAAGTGGGGTAGGAGAGAGAAAAAATACCATCCCCTCAAGATTTTTATTCTCAGTTATTGCTATGATAGTACCAAATACAGCACGCATTCACCTACATTCATTAACAAACTTCTTTTGAGCACCTACTATACTGTATGCCAGGTACTGTGTAAGGGGCACAATGAAATGCAGGACCATTAGAGAGGTAATCCCTTTTATCATAGGGTTGAGATTCTAGTGAGTAGTTTCCTTATTAATGAACTCTTCTCATGTGCCAGGCTTGTACTGTACATTATCACTTTTCATCTTCTAACCAATTTATGAGGTAGAAATCATTCTCCGTGTAAGTGGAAAAAAATTCAGAGACAACTTAATTTGCCCCAAATCTCCCTCCTTGAGGTAAGCTATAGAAGTGCCTTGAATTAAATTCACAATAATCTAACTCCAAAACCCGAATTTTTCTTTTTTTTCAAAACCTGTATTTCTAACTAAGAATATACTAATATAGTATACTAATATACTAATTCTAACTAAGAATGTACATTCACCCAGGTAAGCTGTCAGCATCCTCCCAAAAACAAGAGTAGGAAACAAACAAAGAAAAAAGAGGAGCTGACAAAAGGCAATTCAGGTGGAAGACAGCCTTACCTATCCATATCCATTTCTGTTCCAGATAGTTTATTTTCTTACTTTTAGCTTGTTTTAGCAAATATGTCTCTTTAAATTTCTCTGATTTCATCCATCAGTAGGGGTTTTTTGTTCTGCTTTTGTTCTTTAGGATTTTTTTAAACTAATCATGGCTTTTGTTTGGTGCAGTTGAGTGGCTCTCGAAGGACACACTGACAAGGACATATTTTTTTTTAATATTTTATTTATTTATATGACAGAAAGAGATCACAAGTAGGCAGAGAAGCAGGCAGAGAGAGAGGAGGAAGCAGGCTCCCTGTGGAGCAGAGAGCTCAACGCGGGCCTTGATCCCAGGACCCTGAGACCATGACCTGAGCCGAAAGCAGAGGCCCTAACTGAGCCACCCAGGCGCCCCTACAAGGACATCTTGACTAAAAAAATTGTTTATAGCTTTCTTTAAAAAGGAAGACTAATGCTTTTTAAGGTTCAAACTATATATCAGATGTTTACCTGAAAGATGGTACAAGCCAAGGTAAGGCTGGACTTACAAATTTGTAAAATTCACTAACTGAAGGACTATAGAATAAAATATACCACTTATTACAATAATATATATTCAATAAACTTTTATTAACCATTTGGTCTTGAATCGCAGCTCTCTCTACTACTTAGAAGCTCTGTAATCTTGAGAAAGTTACTTAATTTCTGTGTGCAGGCTTCCTCGTCTGTTAAAAGACAACTGTGAGGTTTAAGTGAGGTAAATTATGTAAAGCACTTAGAACAGTACCTAGCATTATTTTTAGCTCACTGAACATTAGCTGCTATTATTATTATTATCATTATTGTTATTATTATTATTGTCAGGGAAAACACTCTGCACTCATGTTTCCACACAGGTAAAAGATGTCCCACCGGGGCGCCTGGGTGGCTCAGTTGGTTAAGCGACTGCCTTCAGCTCAGGTCATGATCTCGGAGACCCGGGATCGAGCCCCACATCAGGCTTCCTGCTCGGCGGGACGCCTGCTTCTCCCTCTCTCACTCCCCCTGCTTGTGTTCCCTCTCTGGCTGTGTTTCTCTCTGTCAAATAAATAAAATCTTAAAAAAAAAAAGAAAGAAAAAAGATGTCCCACACCCTTTGAGCCCCACTCCCTGCTCAGCAGGGAGCCTGCTCCTCCCCCTGGCTGTGCCTGCCACTCCCCCTACTTATGCTCTCTCTTTCTCTGCCAAATAAAATCTTTAAAAATTATATATATGTCCCGCTCCATTTCCCAAGTCCTAAAAAGAACACTTCTAGTTTCTCAGTGTCCTTCACTTGTTCCTCTCCAGAACAGGCAGAGCATGACGGCCTCAGTTCTTTCCAGGTTCCCTCCCAGTCAGAACAGCCTGCCTACACCACACATAAATTCTGCTTTTGACTTGGAAGATTAGGCTTTGTCCCTGTAAGGGCTGGTTCTGCTTGTTTTGTTTGTTCTCCCTTTGGGGGAAGGTTCAATTTGGGAGGAAGTATATACCAGCTCTTTTAGTTGTAGAATTTAAGCCACATTTGCCAATTAATTTTATTAATTAAATAAATTATTAATTTTATTAATTAATAAAGTCAACATTCTGATCTACATTTATCTATCACCTGTCTGATTTCTAAACTTGTTCCAAACGCAGAGGGAGAAGAAAGGGTATTAGTCATCGACTATCGTAAACTTCAATTACTAACAGTATCTGAAGTATCTGACTATGCAATTCTTACAGAGTTTAAATAGAATAACAGATATAAAGCTCTTAAAAGTGTTTGATATACAGTAACATTCAATAATTATTCACTTTAATATTATTACTAGGTACCAGATACTGTGCTAGATGGTGTGCTAGTTAGCAATTGCAAAAGGAACTTAATCCTTCAACAGGGTTGGAATGGTTAACCCTTGAAATGGAATACTGCAAACAAAAACAGTAGCAGTCCAGGGGCACCTGGGTGGCTCAGGGGATTGAGCCTCTGCCTTTGGCTTGGGTCATGGTCTGGGGGGGGGGGGGGGGGGTCCCTGGGACTGAGTTGCTCATTGGGCTCACTGCTCAGCAGGGAGCCTGCTTCCCCCTCATTCTCTGCCTGCCTCTCCCTCCTTGTTCTCTCTCTGTCAAATAAATAAATAAAATCTTTAAAAAAAAACAAAAACAAAAACAGCAGCAGTCCCATAATTCTCATTAAATCAAGCATTTTTACTAAGCACATACCATGTCTCAAGAACTGTGATAGGTACTGGGAATTCAAAATTACATACACAAATCTGTCCTTAAGACGCTTACAGATTAGAGGATCTATACAACAAACGAAGAAAAGAGTTGTAAAGTGGTATCACTTATGTCAAAGGTATATACAGTGTTGATAAACTTTAGGACTCAGAAATAAGGGCTTTTAAACAAATTTAAAAAAACAAAACAAAACAAAAATCTCTTTTTCTTTGGCCTCTGAGAGCCTATGAGACTTCACATTCTTCTCTTTATACATCCCTCATCACTCCTCTCAGAAAACTTTTCCAATGCCTCTACCTCTACTTAGCCCTTAAAAGTTGGTTATTGGGCGCCTGGGTGGCTCAGTGGGTTAAAGCCTCTGCTTTGGCTCAGATCATGATCCCAGGCCCCACCTCCAGCTCTCTGCTCAGCAGGGAGCCTGCTTCTCCTCTGTCTCTGCCTGCCTCTCTGACTACTTGTGATCTCCCTCTGTCAAATTAGTAAATAATTTTAAAAAGTTGGTTATTAAGTCCCCTTTTTCCTCACTGTACAGCCTGTCCCTAACCTGCACTCATCATTTCAGTGACTCTTTGCCACTGAACCCACATTCCTATCTCTAACCCACTTCTCTCCTGTGAACTCCATCTGCACATGGGTATCTTGAAGGGACCTCAAAGTCCATATGATCAAATATCAGCTCTCAATCTGCCTCCACCAAACTTGGTCTTCTTTCAGTGTCCCTTAGTTCTCACATGCCTGGAACATTTATCCATCCCATTACATCATCCAAGCCAGAAATCCAAATTCATCCTTAACACCTTTTTCCTTCTACCCTATATTTGCAGCATACCAGGTCCTAATGATTTTTATGTCCTAAACTTTCCTAAATCCACCTTCTCCATTTTCTGCCATAACCCTGATTCCAAAGTATCAGCATCTTTTACCTAATATACTACATGGTCCTCCTTTCTGTCTTTCCACATATCTTCTCACCTCTTCTACAATCAGTCTTTACTAGGGACAGAGTGAAATTGTTAAAATACAAATCAAATTATATCTCTGCCATGCTAAAAATTCTTCAACACAATCCACTGCTCTTAGGACAAAATCCTTTAAAAGGTTCTACACGATGTGGTCCCCACCTTCTTGTCCAGCCTCATCTGGTATCATTCTTCCTCATTATTCTGACCGTCCTTTAGTCCCTAAAACCCACCACGTGCCCTTCTACTTCATGGCCTTCAAACTTGCCGACCTCCTCTGCTAGGACACTCTCCCATTCAGCCCCACTCCCTGCACTTGATTCATTGAGCCCCACTCATCCTCTGGATTGTAGCCTTAAAAGTCTAGTTCTCAAAGAGAGTCCCTATAGAGTATACGTATGGTCTCCACAATATGCTCTTATAGCATTACCACGATTTGTGTTTATATATATTCATCTATTAGGTTACTTTACCAGTGCTTGTCTTTTCCAGACACTCCTCCTGGAAAATATTTATATGCTCACCAGTGTACCTTTAGCACTTACAGAGAAGGCACAACGGCTGACAAGCAGCAGGTACTCAATAATTAGCTGCTGAAGGAATGGAGCATTCTAGCAACAGCATTTCATACAACCAAGAATTATGAAGCAATGCAATCACTAAGAGCAAGTAATACAGAAAACTCACCTCATTGTTTTCTGGCTAGTATTAAGTGGGATAAAGAACAAGAATCACCTAGCACAGTAACAGAGATAGTAGGTACTTGGTAAATATGAATTCTCTTCCCTTTCCATTCTCTAATTGCACATAGACTTGGGGTAGCACTGACTATAATATCATTTGACTCACAGTCTCTTAAATTCACTCTAAGTATAAAAGGTATCTGAAACATTTAATATAATGTATTGCAATTAATCAAAATTCACCATTCTGTTTTGACTCTCCAAAGAATTACACTGAATAAGAGCAAAAAGCCCAGATTTTCTCTTAAGAAAATATATAATCTGGATTTAGAAAAGATGAATTGGGGTGGTTACAAAACAAATTTTCACTTTAAAAAGCATCACCCTAAGCCACACTAAATAAATGTACAATGATACTTAAAACAAGATTCTATTTACAGAGTTTTTTACACTATATGTCAAGGCACAGCTACACCAAACAAAACTCACACCATTAGGAAAATCCTCTTACCTTATGTTCAAACGGAGCACCATAGTAGCCATCATTCAGCCCAAAAATTATTTCATTTTGGTTGCGGGCATGAATCTAAGAGAGAAGAAAAACACGCTATCAGTTTTTCTCATTCCAATTAAGTTTTATAATGATTAAGGCATGACAGTTACAACAGGACCTACTTTAATGCTGAGAAACAGGTTGACTAACCTAACAAGCCAACAGAAAATATATCATTTATCCCAAGATCCGGTAATCAATTGATGTTTCCTGCTTTAGTCAAAGGGCTCACGAAATCATCACACAAGATAACAGGCATGATCATTCACATATATTTTCCACAAACACTTTTTGAGATTGCTATGAAAAGACTATTTCTGAAATAAAAGGGATCCAGAGCATACTATACATTCTCAGATCTCAAAGAAAACACAATCCAATTAATCTATAAGAGTGCTTTAAAGAGGGGGGTCAAGATGGCAGAAGGCCAGGTGACCGCATTTCGGGGAGTTCCCTGAAGAGAGCTGAATTCCAGCAAAAAAACCACTACAAGACCACCGTGAACACCCATGAAACCAGCCTGAAATGTGATATTTCCCACTTCTGGACTGCCACAAGAAACAAAGAACATCGGCAAAAAGGTAGAAACAAATTGGAGGGTCTGGAGGCTTGCCCCCAGAGACAGGGGAGTGGGGGAGGAAGCCCGCAGAGCTGAACCATTGAAAACAAATACCCCAAAACGAAAGTGCTCTGTGAGTGAGGAATAACAGCAGATTACGGCCTGAATAGGGGCTAGAAAGAAGCTAAACACAGCGGAGCCCGGGGCAAGGCAAGGAGACTTTTTAAAATCTTTTCTTTTCTTTCTTTTCCCGCTGCCCGGACTCCCTCCGCCCTGGCGGGCGCGGCCACCTGCCTCCGCCTGAGCCGCCAAAGCTGCCTGGGAAAGCAGCGGGAGTGGATTCTATTCTGCCCTTCTCTCCCGTTTCTCTCCACACCGTGGGCCGCGCGCAGACCCCCCCAGGGAAGATGTTTTTTACAGACTTTCGTGCGACCAGAGAGGCCCCAGGTCCCTGGGCACAGACAAAGTTGCGCGATCCAAAAGGAGTTGTGGCTTTGAGGTGCGGGAGTGAAATGACAAGCGGGGACGGGGGCAGAAATCAATACAACGTCTGCACCAGCCCGGCTGTGACAGACTGCCAACCAGGAGGCTGGAAAGAGCCCCTCCCTGTGTAGAGGCTCGCTCTGGGAGGGAGGTCTGGGCACAGACATCCTGCTCCGACTTGACTTCCTC
>PITA01025901.1:0-23640 GCA_004023965.1 Spilogale gracilis
AGAAGAGACTGAATTCAGGATATGTTTTGAAGCCAGACCTGTAAGTATTTGCTGCTAAATTGGATGTGAGAGAAGTAAGGATAAGGAAGACTCCAAAGTGAAGGATGATTGCTGGAGTCACCGAGATGAAAACAGGGAGCAGAGGAGGGCAGTTTGGAGGAAGGAGGTGTGGAAATCAAGAGTTCGTTCATTTCATCTTCAAAAGAGGAAAAGAGTAACATTCTGCCGTTAAAAAAGGAAGATGAGAGGTTTGGCAGTTTTTTTGGTATTTTTTTCTTTTTTTTTTTTTTTTTTCACTTTCCAAAACGGAGGATCTCCCTTTACGAGGAACGTTCCTATTTCCCTGCCTAGGAGGGTATTACCATTAGAAAATTTTCAAAAATCAAGTAGAGCATTCTCAGGCTTAGTTATAAATGTGATCAGTTACGGGTAGTTCTGACTCCCCAAAGGTCAGACTAACTAAATCCATGAGCCAAGCCTGTTCCTGGGGTCCAGCGTTCCTGTTGTCTAGTATAAAACATGAGCTACCTATCACTTGAGGGCTCCAATTAACAAGACCGTAAAAGATAATCTCACTGGTTAACCTCACATGACTCTCTTTTTTAAAAATTTGAAATATGATGACCATCAGCTCCAGAAGCAGATGCGGCAGGAAAGAAGACTCAACAGACACTTCCGCTTTTCTAGGGACAGCACCCTTTGCCCCATTTCCGCAGTTCAGGGTTCTTCTACCATAAAAGTAGAGCTGCATCCTAAGCCCAAACACTCAGACCGGCTTATACAACATCGGTTACCTGCCTTTCATTTGCAGACCTGAAACTCTAGAAAAAACTGGGCAATTTGGTGTGGGGCTCGTGCTGATGGACTTCCCTGGAGGGCCTGGCTAGGAGAGGGAGTCTGCACCCAGTGCCCTGAGGGGAGAAGGCAGGGCCCTTCTCCCTTGAAAGGCTTGCCAAAAGCTTGGGGGCACCCTCCTCCCCAGAGAGCCTTTGTGATGCTGGCGCGCGGCTGTCCTGATGCCAGCTGGCATTTGTTGTTGCTGGTGGTGTCGCCGTCGTCGTTGTGTTCAGAATGACCTCTTTCTAAAAATTCTGTAGGCTTCCTGGAAGGGACACAGCCTACTGTGATAAAACGACTTCTCCCTCCCCCCCTCTGGTTACTATGGCAACCCTGAATGACTGATTTCCTGGTTGCCATGTAAATGCCGCGGGATCCCAGCCACCGCACCACACAAACACGTCAGTAAGAGTAGTGAGAAAACAAAATCATATTTAAACAAAGAGTTTTATCGCAAGCCTCTTCTCACACAAAGGCAGAGGAAAGGAACCAATTGTAATTAGAGACAGTGTTCTTCCCGAGGTAGGAGTGTGTCTCTGCCACACTGGAGGGAAGACTGAAAAAGAAGGGGAAATCCCTCCTTTATAGTGGAGTTGGCATGGTGACAGGAAGACAGATGCCATTCTCAAGTGGCAGGAACCCCTCACTAATCAGCCTGAGTCCCACAGAGAGGAAATCTGAAATATTTAACTAGGGGGTGGAAGAATCGAGTTGAATTGAAAACAAAATAAAACAAAAAACAAATCTCGTGGCCATCGGTTAGAATTAACTTTTGTTATTTTAGAATTAAGATTCCAAATGCTTCAATTTAGTATTTGCTTGACAATGAATTTTTATTTCTATTCAATAACTTTGGAGAAATAAAATGAAGTTATTTTTCTATTTAAAAAATTTATTTAGGGGCGCCTGGGTGGCTCAGTTGGTTGGGCGACTGCCTTCGGCTCAGGTCATGATCCTGAAGACCCGGGATCAAGCCCCACATTGGGCTGCCTGCCTGGCGGGAAGCCTGCTTCTCCCTCTCTCACTCCCCCTGCTTGTGTTCCCTCTCTGCCCTCTCTGGCTATGTTTCTCTCTGTCAAATAAATAAAATCTTTAAAAAAAAAAAAAAAATTTATTTGTAACATCCTGATAAAACCATATGCCAGGGCGCCTGGGTGGCTCATTGGGTTAAAGCCTCTGCCTTTGGCTCAGGTCATGATCTCAGGGTCCTGGGATTGAGGCCCACATGGGGCTCTCTGCTCAGCGGGAAGCCTGCTTCCTCCTCTCTCTCTGCCTGCCTCTCTGCCTGCTTGTGATCTCTCTCTCTGTCAAATAAATAAATAAAATCTTTAAAAAACAAAACCATATGCCAAATATTGATTAATTCAGATTTCTACAATTTCCATAGCTGGATATTAATTGTGCTTTGCATTACCTATAAAAAGCACTGGCATGCACAATCGCCAAACTGTGGAAAGAGCCAAGGTGCCCATCAGCAGATGAATGGATAAATAAGATGTGGTACATATATACAATGGAATACTATGCCTCCATCAGAAAGGATGAATATCCAACTTTTGTAGCAACATGGACTGGACGGGAAGAGATTATGTTGAGTGAAATAAGCCAAGAAGAGAAAGTCAAGTATCGCATGGTTTCACTTACTTGCAGTGCATGAGGGGTAACCTGGAGGACAGTGGGAGAAGGAAAGTAAATGGGAACTAGGGTAATCCAGGGAGAGAAACAAAACAACAGAGACTTTGGACACAGAAACAAACTGAGGGACTTGGAGGGAGGGGGGTGGAGGGATAGGAGAGGCTGGTGGTGGGTACTGGGGACACCTAAAGCGTGGAGCACTGGGTGTGGGGAATGGGGAATGAATCTTGGAACACTGGAAAAAAAAAATTTAAGTAACAATAAAAAAAAAAAAAGCACTGGCATGAAAATACATAGGATGTATTCTGTATTGCTCTATGTATACAAAAACTAAAGTTGTGGGTAAATCACCTCTTTGGCTTCTCATGATATGGTTTAAAATTAATCTGTTGTTTCTTTTCCAGAAAAATCTTTCTGCATTTTGCCTCATGTTTCATATAAAGGTTTTCAAAATCTAATCAGGCAGAATTTCCATAGGTTTGCTGAAAAACACATACAGAGGGAGCAATATATTGGTGCTTTGCTATTAATTTTTAGCATTGAATCACAAGGTAATTGGTTTGAATGCTTATGCTGGGGAAGGTTGGAGCTGCAATGGGTTAAAACCTCCCATGTTTTATAGATGCTAGAGAAGTGACACTAGGAGATAAATTTCTGTGCCTAGGGTACTCCTGGGTAAAAGGTAGACAAAGCCAGGCCCCATCACTGCACTTCTTAATATTCTTTCTGGCAATCAGCCCTGCCTCGTCGCAAAAGCCAGCATATTCCAAAGTGGTCCAATAACTGTCACACGAGGTGAAAAGTCGGGGCAAGAAATTCAGAGCTCAAATGATTTTGCAGAATCTTAGGTTCAAGAATGGTAAGCAGGTTTATTTACTGTACAACTTCTCAGTGATTTTGATATTCCAGTATCTATGGTGATTCTCCAGGAGGGAGCTCTAGACAATATGCTGTTTCCCAAATGAATCAGACCACACAGTAATGTCTTCACAGAACATCTCTAGTTCCTAACAGCATACTTTGAGAAATGCTGGACCAGATTTATTTACAATCTAATTATAACTTAAAGATCATAAATGTTTATTTATGATTTAAAATTACAAAATTTTATAGAGTGATTGGCTCCATATGATACCTAATTGATCCCATAGACAGATTCTTAAGAAAGCCATGAGAAAATTAAAAAAAAATTTTAAGAATCCACAATAAATTAGATGCTTTTAGAATATTTATTTTGAACCTGAGCATATTGAGCAACATTGTCAAGATGTTATTGTTGCTTCTATAGGGGTAACAGGTGAAAATCTCTTAACATAAGCCCCACAAGACCTTTCAATTGTTTCAGCAAAGGTGTGGGGCATAAATAATGAATCTTGGAACACTGGGGAAAAAAAAGTTGTAGCAAGGAGCAGAGATAGATGTGAATGATGCCTCCAGGTGGGGGTGGGGTGAGGGAAGGTCAGCTGGAGTTGCTGTGGATTCTCTTGGGAAGGAACCACCAATGCTTAGGGGACTTTTGGGGATGGAGTTCTCTTCAATGGAGATTGTGGGGCTTCCATCTGACCACATTGACTCTTATAAGACCACTTCCCTTCTCCTGCAACCAATCAGCTGTGAGAAACAACAGAATTTCCAGTGGCCTCACTTTTACTGTAGATGAAGAAAAAAGTGACAAAGGGAACTGTCTGCTCCTCCTCCTCCTCCCTCTGATCCTTCAAGAAGGGGACCATGTCAGAGGTGCCTGGGTGGTTCAGTCATTTGAACTCTTGATTTGGGCTCAAGTCATGATCTCAGGGTCATGAGATCCAGGCCTACTTCTGGCTCCTCACTCAGCAGGCAGTCTGCTTGAGATTCTCTCCTTCTGCCCGACCCCACTCCTGCATGCTCTCTCTCTCTCTCTCTCAAATAAATAAATCTTAAAGAAGAAGAAGGGGGAGGAGGAGGAGGAGGGAAAAGGGGAAGAAGGAGAGGGAGCAGAAGGAGAAGAAGAAAAGGGGGATCATGTCAGAAAGAAGATGCACCCCCAACCCAGCTTTCTCCAGTCTGCTCTGGAAGAGGGGTTTGTGCCAAATTCGAGACAGTTAACAGGACCTGATTGTCTTAACAAACAGAAGTGACTGAAGAGTTGTGGCTAGAATGAACTATTGTTAAGGGAGCTGGCTATCTAGAGAGAAAGGAGAGCTGACTGGAACAAAGTGGGTTAGTAGCCATGGGAAAGATAAAATGGGTCCCTGTTTTTACCTCAACAAGTTTAGTGTCTTCAGTCACACTGGCTAAGTAGCTGGGACAGCCATGTAAACAATGTAAGAGCACAAATGGGAAACTGAGAAGAGGAAGCATAGAGACAAGATATTTATTTTTCCTGGATTACCAGGAGAGCTTTAGAACAAAGTTAGCAATTACCATGGTGGCTGAGGGCTCAGTAAAAGAAAAGGGGCAACTGTCTATTCAGAATTAGGGTGGGGCAGAGGATGACTTATTCTGTAAACCATGCATGGTTTCTGAGACAGAGAGGAGAAACCGCCGGTCCTGGACATTTCTCCATGGTTTGGCATAGCGGGAGGAAATGGCCAGCCTGTATTGGCGAGGTACTCTGTGGGTTATAGAGGTGGGCTGGGATCAGTCTGGGAAGTACCTTCCGTGACATTTCAACCAGTGTGGAAAAATGAGAACCACAGAAGATTTTAGTCAGGGGACTGATATAAGTAGATTTGCATTTTGGAAAAACTATTCCATGACAAAGTAGAGTAGGCTTCTTTGAGAGGGGGTAGGATGGAAGATGAGAACAGAGTAGAGACACAAAATATTTGAATGGTTTCCATAGCACAAAACGTCTGAGAAGGCCTTGGGAGGAGGCAACAAAGGGAGAAGGGAGGGAAGGAGGAGGTGAGGGGTACTCTCAAGAGCAAAAGGAGCACAGTGAATGGTTGTGCCTTCATCTTTCCATTTGACAACTACTGCATAGCATTAATATAAAGACAACATCTCTTCCCTGTCTTTGTCCTGAAGACCTTCCCTGTGATTTACAGTAAGAATAGTGTTGACTGGAAGCACCTGAAATAGTTCAGCTACTTAGAACTTATTTGTGTTGTTGGGCTCTTCTGCTTTCTGACAACGTGGGTGGGTCTCTAGTGAAGGCATCTCAGTCTGTTAATTCAGTGGCACCAAGATGTGCAGCAGATTTCTCCAGAGGAAAAGAATTTTTTTTTCCCCCAGTCTGTCTTCAGTTGTGGTGATAACTGTGCTCTGTGAAAAATGGTCATACAGGGGCCACCTGTCTGGAAACACAGGCCAAACTTAATAAATTAATTTTGGGCCCTGAACAAGTCCACGCGTATTCTGGTGGGACTCCTGCACTGGGACAGTGAGGGGCCAGCTTCTCAGTGATTTTGTTTAGGTGTCTGGAGCTCTGTGGCTGACGCACAACAAATTCTGCCTGCCGGTCACAAGTTCAGTTACTGATTTGCATAGTTCTAGAGGATGTCGAAGGGAGAAACATAGTTAACTGTTCTCGTGAAAACCTGAGTAAGAGGTTTGCCCTCTCACTTTCTTTATAAAAAGAGTGCATATTAAAATCAGAGATTTAGAAAACTTATTTGAAGACCTCAACTCCAGATTAAAAGATTCTAATTGCACCTTCTTTCATAAGTCCCTGTGTCTAGACTAGATAATATCAGGACAATTGTCTCATATCTGAATAAGCTTTTAGTGTTCTGGCTCTGAAGAGGAGAGTTTTTCAAGGACCTCAATTTCATTACTGTTTAGGTCAGGAAAGGGCGAAGAAGCATGACATCATGGTGTCCATCTAGGTTAGAGAAAAAAAAAAAAAGGAGGCTTTTTACACAATGAGAAAATGAAACACAGTGGAATAAAAAATCTCTTTAGGGGGAATGTTCACAGATTAGCATGTTTCCCTTGATGGGACTTTCTGGGTGCAATGAGTGAAGACTTAGCTCATGTTAAATGTCTTTCTTAATTACGTTAATATGTACTTCATATTTTGCTTGTTTCATTTCCTCTTAATAACTCTGTTGAAATGTTATCATGGTGTCTGAAGCCAGATTACCTGGGTTCAAATCGAAACTCCATGGCCTACTATCTGTGTGACCTCTCCCCTGTGCCTCAGTGTTCTCCTCTGTAAAGTGGGGATGATAGGACCAGAGTCATTGTGAGCCTAATATGAATGAATACAGCACTGAGGGACTCTTTCTGGTGGAACCTCTACACATGGGGTTCCCAGACCTGGGCAAATGTCAGAATCCCCTGGGGAGATGTTTTACATACAGATTCCTGGGTCCACTGCCACAGATTCCGATTCAGTCTGGAGAGGGGCTTGCTGCAACCAGGTCATGCAGGGGCTGTTAAGAACCACAACTTAATGGGGTGCCTGGGTGGCTCAGTCGGTTGGGCGACTGCCTTCAGCTCAGGTCATGATCCCGGAGACCTGGGATCGAGTCCCACATCAGGCTCCCTGCTCAGCGGGAAGCCTGCTTCTCCCTCTCTCACTCCCCCTGCTTGTGTTCCCTCTCTGGCTGTGTTTCTCTCTGTCAAATAAATAAAATCTTAAAAAAAAACAAAAAAAAAACCAAAGAAAACCCCCACAACTTAAAATTCTGGCTCCTGAGGTGCAGTCCTTGCTTTTTCCTCCTATTTTCTTGAGCTTCCCCCATGTCCTGTTGTATCCTAATGGCAAACCGCAGATTTTGTAGCATTTGGTGGATTTTCCAATTAATGGTGTACCTCTATAGAATTACCCGCCTTCTTACTAAACTGGTGTCATATTATATATTTCTGGCTACTTCTCAGTGTTTGTGACCTCGATTCTTAGAAAAAGATGATCAGATAGATACATGAGGGCTCCAATTAATCTGTTTGTTATGGCAAGAGGTATTATGCTTTTGGCATGATACATGTATGTGACTCAGCATAGTTTCAGGGCTCCAAATACTGCAAGGTAGGAGAGGCTTCAGGGACTTGCTTATGTAATGCAACTCATGTATGAAGAAGGCAAGGCTCTCTTCTAGCTATAAACATAGGAGTCATACCAAAAGGCAGTCACTTAGAAGGGTATGAAAAGTCAGACTCTGCTCCTGGATGGAGGGCAGAAGGGCAAACGTAGCTTTCTTCTCTCATCTCTTCTCTCATCCAAAGCCTTCTTTAGCTGTCTGCAGGAAAAATGCAGAAGCAGTAGACCAAATGATAACCCAGACAAAAGGTTGAGGAGCAAAATTGAAGGCACAGAGGGTTTTAGGAGATTGGGAAACAAATGGAAGGGGGTGGACCAAGGAGGGACTCCCTCAAGAGGCTGGGAACTGGGCAATTTTGGGGCCTTCATCTAGAGTGAAGATTGAGACTCTGCTTGCTAAGGAGGGGACAGCCCAGCAGGCTCAAGCAGCTACCTCTGATTTTCTGTTGAAGGTGGCTTTTGTGTGGAACATTCCATAGCTGTTACAGTGGGCATGATCGATGCAAAGATGGCACAGACACAGGACAGGAACAAGAAGTTCCATAATGCTAAAATGATGAAGGATGAAGTTTTGGAGTGCAACAAAGCAGAAGACCAGGGACATGCTCTCAGATCCTGCACAGGCTTCGGGTTCCCAGGCTTTGACAATGACACAGAGCTACTGAGGAGGCCAACCAGGTGGAGTAATGGTTTCATCAGACACGAGAAGCTCACCTTGCTCATTCTTAGAGATATTTCTATAACTTCTTGAGTCCTTAATAGACCCCTAATTGCCAGATGTAAGTAACTGATACAAAACAACCACAGCACATTTCAAATGTTTCCTGCAAGACAGTTAAGCAAAGAGAAATTCTCTAAGATCATCCTGCAACTCGCCAGTTTTGCATTGTTGGAGATCTAGTCCTAGAATTGTAGGAACTGGTTATGTCTGAAGTTAGACATGGTTCTACACATATTCTAGACTCCTTATGTGGGGCGCCTGAGTGGCTCAGTTGGTTAAGTGACTGCCTTCAGCTCAGGTCATGATCCCGGAGACCCGGGATCGAGTCCCACATCGGGCTCCCTGCTCGGCGGGAAGCCTGCTTCTCCCTCTTTCACTCCCGCTGCTTGTGTTCCCTCTCTGGCTGTGTTTCTCTCTGTCAAATAAATAATAAAATCTTAAAAAAAACAAAAAAAAATAGACTCCTTATGTGTAATTGCATGTCTTTTTTTGTAAAACACTTTGTGGTACATTTTCTTTTTTTCCCTTAAAAAAATTAAGGTATGGGATGCTTGGGTGGCTCAGTTGTTAAGCGTCTGCGTTCAGCTTGGGTCATGATCCCAGGGTTCTGAGATTGAGTTCCACATTGGGCTCCATGCTTGGTAGAAAGCCTGCTTCTCCCCTCTCGTGCTCCCTCTGCTTGAGTTTCCTCTCTCACTGTGTCTGTCAATTAAATAAATAAAATCTTAAAAAAAAATTAGGGTATGACTTGCATATAGCAAAAAGTACCCTCTTAAAAATATAGTTCTATAGCTTTTAACAAATGAATACAGCATAGTCAAGATGTAAAACAGCTGCATCACCTCCCCACCCCCAAATTTCCTTATGTCTCTCTGCAGTTAACTCCTCTCCTGACCTCTGGCCCCTGGCAACCTCTGATCTCTTTTTAACCCAATGATTTTGCATTTTCCCACATGTCAAATGACTGGAATCATACAATCTGCAGCTTTTTGTGTCTGGCTTTCTTTCACTCAGCTTCATGCACTGGTGATCCATGCATGTTGTCCTGTCGTGTTTTGTTTTTTTTTTTTGCCGGGGGTGGGGCGTGTCATTCATTGCTGAGTATCGTACTCTTCTGATGTTAAGAGAGTTGTGTATATGCTGGTGTGAGATGATCTGGACATTCAGATAGGGCATATGGGAATCCAAAGAGAAATCTTTTGAGTGATTGAGTGAAGAGAGCTTGAGGTACAATTTTTCATTTATTTTATTTAACAAACACCTGTAGCTTATTGCTGTGTGTCTGATATGCTTTATAAATAGTAACTCCTTTTGCTCTCAGTCCTCTTAGGTTGGAGTTATTATTCCTCCCATTTTACAGATGAGAGAACTGAAGTACACAGATGTTAAGTTACTTGTCAAAAGTCACATACTGAAGTAATGGAAATAGGATTGAAAGCCAGGCAGCTTACTTGTTTATTTGGTTTTTTTTTTCCTGCCCCAAATCATAGCTATCTATCAAAGTCTCATCCATGGTAATAAAGAGAAGAGACAGCAAACTTAAAGTCTGGCCACTGAATGAGGCAGTCTTCCTAAATTATATTAATTTGTGCAATAGGAATGAAAATAACTACATATTTAGACATACAGTTGTACATTGTTTAAAATGTAAATCCAGGACATCTGCAGAAACTGCAAATTTTCTGTAAATTAGCAAGTCGGCCTTGATTTAGGTAAATGACCTAATATGGATCTGAACAAAACACTGAACATCAACCAAAAAAGGCAAAGCTCCACTCAGAACAGATAATGAAAGAAGAGGTATGCAATCAGTATCATTCATAAACATTTACTGAGCACCATGTGTTCACTCTCTCCTTCGTATAAGGTACCCACTCTGAAGTTAGAACTCTCCATATTAATTGTAGTTTGTTTCTATTTATGGTTAGATTTATTTAATTTGTGCATGGTTCTTTACATAGTAATAATCAGATTCCTAACACTCTTTTTATTCGGTGCTAAATTTAAAGAAGCTTTCCAATATTACTAAATATTTTTTATCAAATACATTTCCATTGGTAAATGCCACCAAGATCAAGGTACCCAAAATGAATGGAAGGGAATGAATCAGAAAGGCATAATTTTGTTTCACTATGTTACTGAATGTCACCTATTAAAGTAGCCTCCAAATTGGAAGCCCTTGGATCCATCCACTCATTTCAGATAGAGCTAATATTATTTGCTTTTACTTTCTCAAACCTAGTCCTTTATAGAACTATTGTATTATTTCCTTTTTTATATATAACAGGAAAATTACCAAACTTATGCACAAATACCTAACTATATCACAAAATAGTTAAGATTAAAGAGTGACAATATCAACTAAGATCATGAACTTACTGGAATTCTGATACATGGCCAGAGGGAATATAAGCTGGTGGAACCACTTTGGAAAAATATCTGGCAGTACTTACTAAAACTAAAAATACATATAACCTACAGCCCAACAATTCCATTCCTGAGTATACAGCCAACAAAAATATATGCTCATACTCACAGAAAGGATAGACAAAAATACTCTTAACGGATTTATGAATTATAGCCAACAACTGGAAACAACTCAAGTGCCCTTTTGTAAGAGAACAGGTAAATAAGTTTGGGTAGATTCACACAATGGAATACTAAACAGTTTTGTTTTTTTTTTCTTAAAAAAAAGGATACTAGCACATGCAACACAGGTGTATGCCACAGACATAATTACACACAAAAGATACCAGACACAAGAGAGCACTTACTGTATGACCCATTTTCTGAAAAACAGACAAAATTAATTTATGGTGAGAGATGTCCCAAACAATGATTACCTAGGGTTAGTCAGGTTAGTGGCTATTGAATAGGAAGAGGCATGAGAATCTCTGGGGAACTAGAAATGTTCTACATCTTGATTTGGGTCATGTGTATTATGTGTTTGGCAAAAGACACACACACCACACACACACACACACACACACACACATATCACACGCACACATCACACACACATACCACACACACACCGCACACACACCGCACACACACACACACACCACACACACACCACACACACACACCACACACACACCCTTATATATAAAAAGTGTTAAATTGTATACTTAAGATATTTGCACTCTACCATGTATATGTTGTATCTCAATAAAGAAAATGAAAACATTTTTCTTTGGCCAATATAGGCACTGTCACTAGAAAAGCAAGGATTTCAAAATTTAACAATCTAGGTAATCCTTTGTTATATTGAATTTGAATAAATTTGTCTCCTTGATTTTCAGTTTTCTCATCTGTGTAAATGGAATTAATAATAATCACTTTTCAGAATTGTGTAGCTCACACAAAATAGCAAATATTAAATGCTTCCACACACTATGCATAAAGTACTGTTAAAAACAGTGATCCCCTTGGGGCACCTGGGTGGCTCAGTTGGTTAAGCGACTGCCTTTGGCTCAGGTCATAATCCCGGAGACCCAGGATAGAGCCCCACATCCGGCTCCCTGCTCAGCGGGAGGCCTGCTTCTCCCTCTCTCAGTCCCTCTGCTTGTGTTCCCTCTCTGGCTGTGTTTCTGTCAAATAAATAAATAAAATCTTAAAAAAAAAAACAAAAAACAAAACAAAACAAAAAACACAGTGATCCCACACATCAAAAAATGGGCAGGAGACATGAAGAGGCACTTCTCCATAGAAGACATACAAATGGCTAAAAGACACATGAAAAAATGTTAATCATCATTAGCTATCACGGAAATTCAAATCAAAACCACACTGAGATACCACCTTACAAGAGTCAGAATGGCCAAAATTAACAAGACAGGAAACAACAAGTGTTGGAGAGGCTGCGGAGAAAGGGGAACCCTCTTACACTCTTGGTGGGAATGCAAGTTGGTGCAGCCGCTTTGGAAAACAGTGTGGAGATTCCTTAAAAAATTAAAAATAGAGCTACCCTATGACCCTGCAATTGCACTACTGGGTATTTGCCCCAAAGATACAGATGTAGTGAAAAGAAGGGCCATATGTACCCCAATGTTCATTGCAGCAATGGCCACAATCACCAAACAGTGGAAAGAGCCAAGGTGCCCTTCAACAGATGAATGGATAAAGAAGATGTGGTACATATATACAATGGAATACTATGCCTCCATCAGAAAGGGTGAATATCCAACTATTGTAGCAACATGAACTAGATTGGAAGAGATTATGCCGAGAAGAGAAAGTCAAGTATCACATGGTTTCACTTCCTTGTGGTGCATAAGGGGTAATATAGAGGACAGTAGGAGAAGGAAAGGAAATGGGAAGTAGGGTAATTGGGGAGGGAAACGAAGCATGAGAGACTTTGTACTCAGAAGCAAACTGAGGGTCTTGGAGGGGAGGGAGTGGGGGGCTGGGAGAGCCTGGTGGTGGGTACTGAGGGCACGTATTGCATGGAGCACTGGGTGTGGGGCATAAACAATGAATCTTGGAACACCGAAAAAATAAAATAAATAAATAAACAAACAAACAAATAAACAAATAAAGTAAAAGCATTAAAAAAAAACACACAAAAACCAGTAATCCCAAATTTGGAAATCTATACGTCTTTTTAGTGTTGAGCAAGGGTTGTGTGTAGACCTGTTGGGTGGATTATCTGACACGCTCGGTGGGTACTTTTGTTTGAGTTGCTATTTACTATTGATTAGGATATTTTAGAACTCTGTAAGTATAAAGTTAACTTGTAGAAAATTGCTAGCAATGCAAATGATTCTTGTCAAAGAGAAATGCAATTAATTTTGTCCAGAAGAGGTAAAGCTGTTTTCTGGATTGAAAGGTAACCCCAAGATTATCCTGTTACTGCCCTTTAGGACACGAACCAGATCTATACCTAAACTACAAGCTTTATTCAAATTGTCCTCTTTGTTTTTTAGTCTCAATAAATACTTCCATCTTTCTAATTCTTTTTGAACCATTTTGCGGTTCCCTGATACAGGAATTAAAAAACCTTTGACACGTGCTTCCTTTATATTTGAATGAGTCATGCTTTTAACTTTAGATCTGACAATACTTAGCAGAATGCTTTGCTCATAGTGATGTTCAATGAATTTTAGTTCCTATTCTCATCCAACTTTTTTTCCTTTCTTCCAAGTCTAGGCATGCAAAACAATTTAAGATGAGGTGTTTGATAACAGATTTTGCGATTAATGTGTGTCTTATTTCATCTGTATTAAGATTCTTTAAAAATAATGCTAAAATCTTTACTGTATTTATAAAAACAAGCTTTTTCTTATAGACTGGCTTTGAGTCCTTTCTTTAGTGGGGAAATTGGAGTTTAGGGGCAAGGATGGATAATCCTATAAATGTGCCTTTCAGTGTATTTTTCCAGGTGCATCTTTTTAAGAGCATGTAGAGCAACACGGACCATGGGAGGGGGAGGTGACTTAGATGTGGTGAATTTTGGTCAGGCTATCCAAAAGCGACTGGTAGGGGGCGAATGGGTGCTTGCGGGGATTGTGCAGAGGGAGGGATTACCGGTGGGGCAGCTGATACATGGAATTAACTATGAAAACACATATTTGCATGACTTTTTGTAATTCTAAAAACTTTTCACACATATGGTCTCATTGGACTGTCAGAACAGTGCCATAAAATATATTCTTCCATTTTGTATGAAAGAAAACAGAGGTATGAAGGGTTCAAGGTCCCTCTGTGGATAAATTAGTGATAGTGCTGAGACCACCCCAGAGTCTGGGGCTTGTCCTGTCTCACTGCCCTGCCTCTGCTTACCCACCAAATCCACTTTGTAAATCTTCCCTGCACAGCAGCATCTCAACCTGCAATACTCAAGCTTGAACGTCAGAGCTTCTGTTAAGCACTGGTCATCAGGAGAGCTGATGATCAGCAGCAAGGCTAACATTTACAGAATAGTAGGAAATAGAAAAACATGGTATTTTAGCTAAGATTTTCTATTTTGTTAAATGGTAACATTCATTCCCAACTCTGAAAGGAAGAGACTTTGGGAGCCTCATAAATTTGGGTCTTAACAGGAAATTGTAAGTTTAGCGGCAGGTGTGAAAGATCCTATAAGTTTGCCTTGATTAAGTGTTTTTTTAGGCGTATAGTTTAAGTGTAAAGGAGCATGGAACAGGGGAAGGATCAGGTTCATGGTCAATATGCCCCTGGTCCGCTATATGAGACCAGGGGTGGGCCATATTCTGGCGCCCCAGGGAGGGCAGAGGGAACCAGGGAGCATACTCTGAAAACCCCTATCATATTTGCCTATCCAGCCTTGCACCTCTGAAATATTACAGGTAAAGAGAGCTGGGAGATCTGGAGGCCTGAATAATATACAGTAATTTTTCTCCTTCTCAAGATAAAAGACCTGGGATAAGAAAGTAGTTTTAGATGCTGAAAGAATAAGAAACCAGGATGGTTGGTCTTTCTCTTCACTTCCTATTTTCTGGCTTTGTCTCTTATCTGATATAATTAGTTCAGTGTTCCTCCCTGCTTCACATGGTAATTACTGAATCTCAGCTCCATTCTCTTCCAGGGAGCCTGGGGCCATTAATAAACATCAGATTAGCCTAGAAGCTTTGTCTCCTCTTTTGCTTGTTCTTCAGAGGGCATTGAAGAAAACAGACTTGGTAATAATTCTAGGCACTGAAGCCTAATTCTACAGAGTTTGCCTTTTATTCATTTGCATTCCACTGTTTTGGTAAAGACCTTGCTGACCATCAGACTTTCCTGCTCTTTTTAGAACAGAGTTGCCCTTCTCTGTGTGTGCATTAAGCTGGGTGGGCATTTAGAGTATCTTTAAACTAGGCATATAATAAAGAGTTCTAACTCAGAGCATAAAGGAAAATGGGTCTCTTTGGACATAGCAGAAATACATGGAATACCCTAAAGGGAATGGAAAAGAAAATCTATTTCCAGAACATTTGCATTCTATTAACGAGTACTTCAGGCCATGTACCCAATAACTTTGCATTCATTACAGCCCTCATTGTGTTCCCAGAATCTGCAAAGCAATGTCCCTGATGCTGCCCCCCCCACACCCAATAAAAGGGATTCTCCTAGAAAATTAAAGTGGCTTTAGCAACCTCAGCGTTGAGTGGCATGTGATTCTCCTTACCCACGACTCGGCGGCACTGGCATCCACAGGGCACACGAGCACAAAGCCTGCTGTACAAGGCTGGAGAGCCTTTCTTCTGACTCGCTACCCTCTGGAGGGAATAACATTAGTGTCTTTCATCTGCCACCTTTTCCCAGCACTTGACTCTTGTCTCCCAGCTGCTTGACAAGCTCTGTTTTCAGTCACCAGGGAAGGCCTCGCTTCCCTGTAGCTCTTACCTCCGCAGGGAAGCAAGGGCAGGCAGCAGCCAGGCAAGCCCAGGATGGAGACCATCAGGGTGCCAAGCCTCCCACACTGCTGTGCAGATTCGATATGCTCAGAGCCAGCCAGACTTTGGAGGATTTTTTTATATGTAGAAAAATAGGCATTTGCATACATCTAGTCACCTTTTCCAAAAGCCTCCCTGCATTATTTATTTAATGCACTCTCTGAAGTCAACATTCTGCAAACCTATTTGCCATTTTTTTTTCTTGGTCTCATTCAGTCACTGTTCAGAGAGTAAGACCATGTTTCTAGCTCAAGAGGTATTGCACGATGAAGGTGACTTACAGGCATTCTGATGCTCCTGTTGAGTAGATCTCAAGCCAGCTACCATAAGCCAGGAAAACATGGTGTATTCCATATTACCCATGACAGCCACCAACACCATTGTAAAAAGAGGGGGAAAGGTGGCAAGGAGAAGTGGTGGCAGTTCTGATAGATGGTGATTTCATCCATCATCCCAGCAGACTGCACATGGGAATGATGCTGTGATGAATTGGTATGGGGACAGGTGAGTCATATTCTGTAGAATGCATATTCCTGGTGATTTTTCAAAAAATCAATACAGGCATTCTTTAGAACCCTCAAATATCACACACCTCATCCCCTCTACCCTCTACCTTTGGAAACCACAAAGAATGGTTTTCATTACTTTGATTTAAGGTTTCCTGATTCTTGTTTAAGAATGTATACATTAGGCTTTATTACCAATTCCCACCTTAGTGTAAAGAAGTATTCAATTCTTCCCAAAGTGTACATGTTAAGGGGGCACATATTACTATCTTCATATTCACAATCTTATCCAACTCCTATCCTATTCTAAGAATGGCTCTATTCCCCTCTTGCTATAGAGATAATGGGTAGCAAGAATTAGAAGTTGCTTCGAGTTGTTACAATGATTTATTCATTTATTTTAAAGATTTTATTTATTTGACAGAGAGAAACACAGCTAGAGAGGGAACACAAGCTGGGGGAGTGAGGGAGGGAGAAGCAGGCTTCCCACCGAGCAGGGAACCTGATGCGGGGTTTGATCCAGGGAACACGACCTGAGCCAGAGGCAGATGCTTAATGACTGAGCCACCGAGATGCCCCACAATGATTTATTTTAGAAAGACATAAGAAGAAATTCATGGGCCAAGAAGAACTGGAGAGGAGTTTTGAATGAGAAGGTATCATTGTATTAAGTAAAATAAGCCAGACATAAAAAGACAAATATTGCATGATTTTACTTACATGAGGTGTCTAGACTAGGCACATTCATAAAGACAGAAAGTAGAAAAACATTTCTCAGGGACTGAGGGCAGGGTGGGGCGGGTAGGAGTTACTGTATAATGGATGCAGAGTTTCTGTTTGTGACAATGAAAAGTTCTGGGAACGGATAATGGTGATGTTTGTAGGATGTTGTGAATGTACTTAATTCCATATACACTTAAACATGATTAAAATGGTAAATCTTGTGTTGTGTATATTTACCACACACACACAAAATACAGACACATACCCACGAGTTTCAATGGGGAAAGGAGAATTAGTCAAAGATGAAGATTTTTATGGTTCTTAGAAGAGAAGAAAGATTTTGGAAGAGGTAAGGAAATCACTATGAAAAGGGTAGAGATGGATTTCCAGGAAGTTCTCATTAGCACAGACCACTTTTTTAAGTTGCTGGGACTCAAGGCCTATATTTACATGCTCATTATATTCTTCTTCATATGGAGCACTCTTCCCCAACTGTACAAACTTCGGAGCTCATAAATCTGAATCATGAGTGGGTCTATAGAGAAGCAAATGAATGAGGGTAAGAAAAACTTTCCAAACACTGGAAGGCAAAATGACTTCCTTTTCATGCCAGGGCCCTGTCTCATAAGTCTTCATAAGGGTCATCTGAATTCATAAGGGTGTAATGTTGTCTGACTTACTACCAATTATTTATTAGATCATTTAACAATTTGTAAGAGTAGCCTTTAAACTTTGCAGAAAACTGCTAATGCAAATATTTTTGCCTGTTGCTATGGACTGAACTGTGCCTTCCTCCGCTTTTCCTCAGTTCGTCTGTCGAATCCCTAACCCCCCAGTATGATTTGGAGCTGAAGTATTTGGGAGGTTATCATATTTAGGTGAGTTCATGGGGGGTGTCTCATGATACAATTCGTGTCCTTATAAGAAGAGATACTAGGAAAACAAAATAAAACAAAACAAATAGAAAAGACAGCAGAGTTTGCCTCCTGTCTCTCTCTGCCACCTGAGGATACCAGGAGGAGAAGGCGGCCAACCTCATGTCAGGAAGAGAGATCGCATCAGAAACCGATTATGTTGGCACCTTGATCTTGGACTTCTTAGCTTCTAGGACTTTGAGAGAATAAATTCTGTTGTTTAGGCCACCCAGTCTATGATGTTTTGTTAGGGCAGCCTGAATTAACCAAGACACCTGTAGAAAATAATTTTTCCCTGTAGAGATGCAAATTACTTCTGAAAGTAGAAAAGAGAACTCCAAAGATAATGATTTATCACCCCCTAAGAAATAAATTAGTTTTGTATCTAACAATCTTCTTCCTGCATTCATTCATTTTTGCTTTCACTAACTATATATACATTATACTTTCTTATCACCTTTGAACTGGCTTTATCATTATTTTAATGAGTTAAAATAAAACTCTGACATATACTCACTACGTACTTGTAAAAGCGTTGTGTTTTTAATTTTAGAAATAATGCTTTCAACAATGAAGAGAATTCTTTAGGAATTATGCCACATATTGTATAGCAAATTCCTCTCTGGTATCTCTTCATGAGACTTCAGTAAAGATTTCAATAACATTTTGGAAAAACAATCTTAAAATTCTTATAGAATCACAAAAGATCTCAAACAGCAAAAACATTCTTGAGAAATAAGAGCAAAACTGGAGGTATCATACTTCCTGATTTCAAACTATATTATAAAGTTATGGTAATCAAAACAGTATGATACTGGCATAAAAAAAGATACATAAACCAATGGAACAGAATCAAGAGGCCAGAAATAAACCCATGCTTATACAGTCAACTAATATTTGATAGGGGAGCCAAGAATACTCAATGGAGAAAAGACAGTTTCTTCAATAAATAGTCCTGGGAAAATTAGATAGTTACATGTAAAAGAATTAAAAATTAATTCAAAACATAGTGAAGATTTAAGTATAAGACCTGACACTATATAAGGGTGCCTGGGTGGCTCAGTCATTAAGCATCTTCCTTCAGCTCAGGGCATGATCCCAGGGTCCTATAATTGAGCCCTGCATTGGGTTCCCTGCTCAACAAGGAACCTGCTTCTCCTTCTCTCACTCTCCCTGCTTGTGTTCCCTCTCACTCTCTGTCAAATAAATAAATAAAATCGTTTTTTTTTTAAAAGATTTTATTTATTTGATAGAGAGAAACACAGCCAGAGAGGGAACATAAGCAAGGGGAGTGAGAGAGGGAGAAGCAGGCCTCTTGCCGAGCAGGGAGCCTGATGTGGGACTCGATCCCGGGTCTCTGGGATCATGACCTGAGCTGAAGGCAGTCGCTTAACCAACTGAGCCACCCAGGCATCCCAAAAAATAAAATCTTTAAAAAAAATAGAAAGACCTGACATAAAAATTCTAGAAGAATGCATAGGGGATAAACTCCTTGACATTGATCTTGCCAATGATTTTTTTGGATATGAGACTTAAAGCATGAGCAACAAAATAAAAATAAACAAGTGGGACGCATCATACTAAAAGGCTTCTGCACAGCAAAAGAAATTATTAACAAAGTGAAAAAACAACCTATGAAAAGAAAGAAAATATTTGCCAATCATATATCTGACACTGGGTTAATGCCTAGGAATATAAGGACTCATGCAACTCAATTGCAAAACAAAACAGACCAGTCTAATTCAAAACTGGACAAAGTAACCTGAACATATTTTTCTTTTTTTTTTTTAGTTTTTTTTTTTATGAACATATTTTTCTAAGGAAGATATTGAAATGGCCAACAGGTACATGAAAGAATGTTCAACATCATTAATCATCAAGGAAAAGCAAATCAAAACCACAATGAGATATCACCTTATACCCATTAGAATGGCTCTCATCAACAAGATAGAGAGAACAAATGTCAGTAAGGTTGGAGAAAAGGGAATCCTTATGCACTTGGTGGGAATATGAATTGGTACAGCCACTATGGAAAATACTATGGAAGTTCCTCAAAAAATTATAAATAAAACTATCATTTGATCTGGCAAGTCCACTTCTGGGTATATATCAGAAGGAACTTAAATCACAACATTAAAGAGATAACTGCATCTTCATGTTCATAGTTGGATTACTTCTAATAATCAAGACATGGAAACAACCTAAATGTCCATTAATGGGTGAGTGGATGAATAAGTTGTCACACACACACACACACACACACACACACACACACACACACACAGGAATACTATTCAGCCCTTCCAAAGAAGGAAATCCTGCCATTTGTGACGTGAACATAACTTGAGGGCATTATGCTAAGTGAGATAAGTCAGAGACAAATATAATATGATTTCACTTACATGTGGAATATTAAAAAAAAACAAGTGAACTTATAGATACAGAAAACATATTTGTGGTTACCGGACGCAGAAGGCTGAGGAATGGGGGCATTGGGTAGAGGTGATCAAAAGGTACAAACTTCCAGTTATAAGATAAATAAGTACTGGGGATGTAATGAACAACATGATGAATGTAGTTAAAAATGTTGTATGGTATATATGAAAGTTGCTAAGAGAGTAGATCCTAGAAGTTCTCATCACAAGGAAAAAAATTTATAACTGCATGAGGTGATGGATATTAACAAACCTTATTGTGGTATACTCATTTCAATATATGTCTACACATCAAACCATTATGCTACATCCCTTAATCTTATAGAGTGTTATGTGTCAGTTACATCTCAATAAAATTGTAAGTATAAATTCCTTTTTAGATATTAGACTGATTTCTTTAAACCTGACACTATGTTGGCATTGGCCATGAGGTAGTTCAATTTTATGAGGACTTCTCCAGATTTATGTTAAATGTGAGTTTAGGTTGACTTTTGAGGTCCACTTCCCTCCTGACCATGAGATAAGGAAGAAAAAGTACCAGATAGTATCTGATGGTTAAAAGGAAATTAGTTTCTCCCTTCCTACTCATAGGATTGGTTGCTTATGCAACACAGTACTCTTTTGTGACCCCTTTTACTATAATACTTCTCCTTATGGATTGTAGTTTCTGATACTGACGGTCTATGTTTTAAGGATGAAGGCTGCCTTTACTGTTCTTTTCATCTGTATTCATCCATTCATTCAGAAAACATTTATTGGACACACAGTAAGTGCCAGGTGCTGTTCTAAGTACTGAGGACAACACAGGAATCTAAACAGATAACAATTCCTGTCCTGTCCCCATGGAAATTATATTCTATTAAGGAACACATACAATAGACAAATGAATAAAAACATGTGTTGGATGGAGATTAGGTACTGGGGCAAATTTTTAAAAAGCAAAGAAGGATAAGAAGTGCCAGAACCGAGGATGAGGAGATGAGTTCAAATGTTAAGTAAAGTGGCTCCTGGGAATATGAC
Source organism: Spilogale gracilis (assembly GCA_004023965.1). Classification (NCBI taxonomy): domain Eukaryota; kingdom Metazoa; phylum Chordata; class Mammalia; order Carnivora; family Mephitidae; genus Spilogale; species Spilogale gracilis. The sequence goes on from PITA01025901.1 coordinate 21,155, forward strand.
AATAAAGCTGTTGGTGGTAAACGATATTTGGAGCTAGGGAACTAGCAAAGCAGATGAGCATTCCAGGCAGAAAGAAAAGCAAGGACACAGGCCCTGAATCCAGAACATGCTTGATATATCTGAGGACTCACAGGGAGGTCACTGTGTGGCACGAACAAAGGAGAGAGTAGGAGCACACAGGTCAGAGAAGCATACGGGGTGAAGAGCACATGGTGTTGTAGGACCATACATATATGATATGTAAGGATTTAGCTCTTGCCTTCAGTGAAATGCGTCCCTTGGGGAAGTTTCTAGAGGAGAAGCTTTGCCATGAATATTTGGAAAGGATCACCTTGGCTGTTGTCTTGAAGCTTGAAGGGAGGAGGAGCAAAAATGAAAGCAAGGAGACCAATTAAGAAGCTATTGCAATAACTCAAGTCAGAAGCATTGGCAGCTTGGATCATGGTGGACGTAACTGGAGTGATGAGAAGTGGTTAGTTTCTGGGTATGTATTGATGTTTGCTGATGGATAAGATGTAGGGTCTGAGAGTAAAGAGAAGATATGTAGATGATGCTATGATTTCTGGCCTTGAGTAAATGGAAGTGTAGTTAGAGTTGCTGTTTACTGAGCTGGAAGAATTGTAGGAGGAACCATTTGAAGGGAAGGAGGAGTTCCATTTTGAACCTGTCTCTCAAGCAGAGATGTCCAGTAGGCAGCTGACATGTGATGCTGGAGTTCAGGTGAAAGGTCTCTGTTAGAAATATAAAATTGCAAACATCAAGGAAAACATGGCAATTAAAGCCATGAGAAGAAATGAGCTCAGTAAGAGACTGATGTACATATTGAAGAGGTCTAAAGCCTGAGCATGAAATGCCCTACTATTCAGCAGTTGGTACAATGGGAACAAACCAGTAAAGGACTCTGAGAGAGAATGGCTGATGATAGAGGGAAAAACCAGGCAGGTGTGGAATTCTGGAATTCAAAAAGAAGAAAGTGCTTAAGAAAAAGGGAGTGATTAGCTAAGAAATGCTACCTATCAAGCAAATAAGATGAACACTGAGCATTGTCCACTGAATTTTGCAGTTGGAGGCCTCTGGGAATGGCACTGTGGGAACGGTGGAGGGGAAATCCTGGTTAAGACTGAGTTTCACAGACAACAGGAGGGAAGGGATTGGACAGTGAAGAATGACAACTCCTTCAAGGAATTTTCCTATAAATTTTACTATATTCCCTGGAGGAATGGCTCAGTGGCTGGAGGGTAGTGTAGGGATCAAGATAGGGTTTTTGTTTTTAAGATGGTAGGAAATAACTCTACAAACATGAATCTGTACTGTGTGATGAGGTGAGTTTCACAAGGATGAGAGCTGTCACCTGAGCAGCGAGACGAGCTCGGGTGATGATGCTGATGAGTGGTAGAGTCTGAGCTGGACAAAGAGGGGATGAGGGATGGAAGGACAGAGAAAGGTGAAAGGACATAGCTTGTAGGTGTGTCAAGGGCTGCTGGAATTAAAGAAGTTTAGAGTAGGAGAGAGAAGCTGGAAAGTCAGCAGATGGTGACTGGGATGGAGAAGGGGTCATTGTTGATGGCAATGAGAAGTCCAGAATGTCCCCATGGGAGCAGACAGCTGAGGCAGGGCCAATAGGACAATGGGAGGACTGTGAGGCTGGGTGGGCAGGATGACCCTGCCTCTCCACGGAGGTGGGGTCTGCTCTGACTGATCAGTGTCTTGGCCCTATCAGTTGTTACATAGTGTGAAGGTTATTCCTAAGCCCAAGCAATTGAGAGTCTCACCTTGACATCCCCAAGAATTGTAATAGGAGCATTTGGGGAGTGTGACAATAGGCTAAGAGCCTTCAGGGGCTTGGGGTCTATAATAACAACTGTAATAGCATCAAAACGTTAGGCAGGAGGACGAGGATAACCCTCCATGCTGTGTCTAGCCCTGAGCTGCGGGGGTGAGCACAGGACTATAGGGTGAGAGAAAGCCAGGAAGGATTTCCAGAAGGGAAAAAAAGACCTCCAAATGGAGTACAATCAGAAACAGATGTCACCAGCTTCACAATTTAGTCTTGGACCAGTCCAAGCGAGTATACTGGTCTGTAAACTAAGCTACATCTTGTGGCCCTAAGAATGTTTAATTCATCTGTGTGTATAATTTATTCCAGAATTCTGTGTGCCTGTAAGTCAGAGAGAGATCATAAGCCAACCTATGGAACCCAGCGAAAAGGATCTGTTTTCTTCTGCTTTTGTTATCATCTTGATTTATTCCTTCCTCCCTTTCTCCTCCTGTCTCCCTTATCAGTCAGAGCCAGAAGAAGCAATATCTAAATGTGTTCAAGGTCTTCTGATTCTGCTTTCCTTTGTGATAACGACTGGGGCCTGGAACCATTTGCAGGCAGGCATGTCTCTGCTGGTAGAAGACCCAGAGCTCTGGGAAAGAGGAAAGTGTCCCAAATGAAAGAGCAAATCAAAGACCAAGCCCATCCACCGCCCATCCACCTCGGC
>PITA01025902.1:0-23559 GCA_004023965.1 Spilogale gracilis
GGGGGCGGTAGGGGGGCCGTAGGGGGGAATGTGGGGGCGGTAAGCCCCTGGCCCGGGCGACCGATGGACTAGAGAGATGAGGCAGATGCAGTGGCTTAGGGACATGAGGAAATAGGCAAGCAATGCTTCCTGCACCTTCCGAAGACCTCCTCCTGCAGGGAGCCTGGGCCAGGCCCCTAGTTGTCCAACTCAACTGGCTCCTTCTAAAAGGCACAGCACCCGAGGGGCGCCTGGGGGGCTCAGTTGGTTAAGCGACTGCCTTCGGCTCAGGTCATGATCCCGGAGTCTCAGGATCCAGCATCACATTGGGCTCCCTGCTCGGCAGGAAGCCTGCTTCTCCCTCTCTCACTCACCCTGCTTGTGTTCCCTCTCTCGCTGTGTTTCTCTCTGTCAAATAAATAAAATCTTTAAAAAAAAAAAACAAAAACAAACTAGGCCCAGCACCCAAGAGCCAGGGTCTCAGAGCTCGGCAGCACGGGAAAGGCCTCTGAGCTCACCCAGCCCGCCCTCCTATGTTGGCAAGCATGGAGACCTCGCAGGAGAGAGGACAGGAGTCACTTCAGGTCACGCAGGGAGCTCTGTGCTGCCGCCACGTTCTTCAGCAGCCCCGAGGACCGTTCTTCCTCCTGTCTTCCACCTCGACAGCAAAGTGCCTCTCTTCCCTGCCATGGGACCGGGCGCCATGCTCAGGATGTGAAGTCATGTAGGAACATCTTTGAGTTCATAAACATCTCCTGTTCATAAATATCCAACTGAAGACTCAAGCTTCCACGGCTCCCAAAATAGCTTTGGATCCCAGCGCAGATATTTCCAGGAACAAATTTTTATCATTTCAAGAATTCTGTGAAAGCAGAGAATTCTCCAGCTTGTATGGCTGCCTACCTCGGAGAGCTCCCCAATCCTGGTCACACAGTGCACCCTGACCCTAGCAACAAAGGCAGAGCGGACCGGTCAAATCTACAGATAAGGTGTCTCGCGTGGTTTACCATCTAATATGGTGTCCAATACAGTTGATCACAATCAAAGTCAGTTTCGTTTCAATTCATTTTGACACAAGAGTAGATCACTCCCTCATGCCACCCACCACCCACCCCTGCACGTTTCTTTAAAGGGGATTTCTTGCCTGTAGATAATCTTGGGATTGACTCTTCAGCATCCGCTTCAGGGCTAGATGATTACTCTCAGCCGATCAATTCGATCCCCTTTACCACTCCTTGGCTCAGAGATGAGAAGTCCTAAGCCAATAGGTGTCTATAAGACCTGAGAGGGAATGCAGTCTCTCAGTTCCACTAGGAGTCTGTTACCACAAAGCATGTCACCCCGCTGCTCCTGAAGCCCTCCAGGAGCACCGAGGAACATGAATGTCAGGGTGGCAGAGGAGAGGGACAGAATCTGGGTCTGCTGATGTCACTGGGCCACTGAACCAACCAGCCCCGAAGCCAGCCCTACTTCTTCCCTGCAAGATGATACACATATACTTTAAAACACTTCAAGATGGGAAGTTTGTTAGCTGCAGAAGGAAACCCTCCTTTATCCTGCTTCACCCTACTGGGGAGGGGCTGGCAGGCCCCACTCCCCGCTTCTGGAGAGAGCCGGTCTTGCCTGGGCCACGTGGAACAGCTCAGCACGTTGCCCCTTGCAGGGGAGGGCGGGGGAGTGTTGCCTCTTTCAGGCAGGAGTTCCCCATCTTCCTCCAGACAAGCACAGACCCAGATAATTACATGAGATGCCACTGGAAGAGCTGTCGTTAATTTTGATGGCAATAAAGGGTCTTGCCAGCACGTTAAGCTAATTTCCTGAAAGCACTAGGAGGAAGGCTGTGGACTGGATCCCACATTATTAACGAGGAGCTCCGTTTGAACCGTTCAGGGAATTCCTCCCAGTGGCCGCCAGCAAACTGCCACAGGTTGCTACTTTCCTCTGAAATCTACAGCCTTCCCATATGCAAATGTAGGGTTTTTTTGGTTTGTTTTACCCTGGAAAATAATTAAAGTCACAGTGCCCAATAAATACTTAAACAGATTGTGGTTTTAATTAAAATCCTTCCACCACGGCTGCGGCTGCAAGTGTCTCTTTCCAAACGGGCACGCTGGTGACAAGCAGGAGGACCTGAGTTTCACTATCTGAGATTAGAGATCTTTACTAACAGCAACAGTAATTCTGATTGCTGCCTATGCCATGGGCGGTGGGGTGGGGAGGGAGTAAAGAGATATGTGCTGTCAGGACACAAGCAACATCTCTTCATATCTGTACCCAGCTCCGGAAGGTAATAATAATGGCTAATTCTGGTTATTGTTAAAAAATAATAATAACTCATTTCTGAGCACTAAGTGTCAAGTACTAGGTACATTGGATCCTCACAGCTACCTAATAAAATAGATATTATTTATGCCCTCCCGCGCCCGGGGGCACAGAGAGGTTGAGTGACCTGGCCAAGGTCACACAGCTAGAACCAGGTGGAGTCTGACGCTGTCTTTCCTCCTAATCACTCCACTGAATGTGTACGTGGGGAGGGAGAGATGGAAGGTGGGTGGGGCTAGCACAAACTGGACCGGGCTTCCCAGAAGAGTAGGCTTTCTGTTGGAAATGAGAAAAAGAAAGCAGCTTCTCAGGGAGAGAGGTGGGAACCCTGTGCTGGGAGGCAGGGGGACAGACTGCAGAGCCGCAAGGTGAGGGCGGTGAGTGGTGTGGAGATCTTGCAGGAGTGCAGCTTCGGGAAAGATCTCCGAAGCTGGCTGCGATGTAGCGAGAATTCCATGCCCATCTAATGACTTTCCGAGGCCCTTCCTACATCCCTTAAGTCACCCGCGTGCCAGTCGCACAATGCTACCGTCCGGAACTTTTCATTAAACATCTATTACTTCCGATCTCGCAAGGGTTTTTCCCTCTCTTAGAGCAAACAGATTTCCCTTTTCAAGATTTCGACATTTTAGGTTCCTGACAAACTCAGAAGACTTAAGGGCTGTGTTCTAGAACCCTCCTACAGGATTCAAAGAGAAAGCGCTCACCCCGCCCCGGGTGGCGGTGTTGGTGAGGAAGGCGTACAGGAAGGTTTCCTCCCGGCAGCACTAAGAGTTTTGGGTCACGCCAGGAACAATTCGTTCAACGGGTATTCAGAAGGTGCCTATTGTGCCCTCGGTGCAGGGAACACAATGGGGTGCGAAGCGGGGGCTGTGCCACCATCGGGCAGGGGAGAGACGGTTGCAGACTCCTGGGACGCAGACTGGGTGGGCGTGAGAAGGAAGGGTTCTCTGCTTCTCGGGAGCACTGCGCGGCTGGACCTCAGTGCAGCGGCCCAGCCTCTGCGCCCGGCGAGCGGTGTCCAGCAGGGAGCGCTCACAACCAGGCCTGGGACCGAGACGTTGAGTCCACGCAGCCGAGGGAACGACTGCGGAGGGGGTCCACTGGGTTTCCACCCTCCCGACCGTCCGGGTCTGAGAAGTCGAAGTTGGAAGTCAGTCCGCAAAAATCTGCCCGAGCCACAGCCCTCAGCTGACCCCAGCCTGGTCAAAAAGCCTGAGTCCGGATTCTACAGATTCCCATTCTGGGACCCCCGGCTCCGGCGGTTTAGAACCTTGAATCCTTTTTCTCCCCTCACGCACTTCCACGCACCTGATTAGGTGCCTGTTTCTTTAACGATCAAAGACGTGGGCGGCGGCGGGGGTGCTGTGTTCGCTCTGGCTCCCCAGCCCCTCAGTAACTGTACCATTACCAACATCATAGGCATCAGAGCTGCTCCGGCGCGCCCTGGCGGCGCCGGGCGAAACGGGCTGTGCTCTCCTAGCTGAGCCCGGATCAGCACCCTGGAGTCGTGGCTCCCATCCCAGGCCTCGGCGGACACCGCCAGGGCAGGCGCTGGGCACGCCGGGGTCGAAGGCGGGGGTAAGGGTTGTATCCCCCCTGTCCCCCGGGCCGGCTCGGGGAGAACAAAAGCGCTTGCTGGAGAGTGGGCGGGAATCGCAGGGGCCCCCGGGAGTCTGAGCCCTCGCGTGGGTGGCCACCACATCCTTAGCCGCTCTCCTGGCCCCTGCAGCCCTGTCTCCCTGCCGAATTCCCCTGGCTTTTGTATCCCTGGCAAGTGAGCCAAGGAAAAGGGGTCTTACTTGGCCTGCGGACCCGGGAGGTTCCCGGGACGCTGGCGGGGCGGATCCCTGCGGACCTGGGAAGCTCTCTGCGGAGAACGAGCGAGCCCATTCTCCCTTCTACTCCCCAGCGTCTGTCTTCTGGTCCATCAACGCTTCTAAGTGGTCCCTCGCCCGCCTGCCTACCTGTCCGCCTCCACGACGAAGGCAAAAAGAACCAGAAAAAAAGGTGAACACGGGTGGAGGGTCCACAAGCCGCGCACCTCCCCGCGGAGCTTCGGTCCCCGCCTCTCTGGCCGGCGCCCCTCCCCCGCTCCCAGGGAAGTCTCCAGGACCCGCGACCCGGGACCTGACTGTCCATCCTCGCAACTGGTCCCGTCGCCTTCCAGATCCCGCTTCCAGGACAGAGACTCGCAGAACCGCTTCCCCCCCGCCTCCCGCCCCGCGTCCACCGTTGCCAGTACGCCCCCCTCCCCGCGCCCCGCTTGCTCGGCGGACAAAGAGGTTGTATTAGACCCGCCGCGCCACTCCCTGGCCCAGCCCCCGGACTCATTCCCAAAGTAGGGGGTGGCTTGCGCTGTCCCACTGCAGAGTCAAGGCGCTCTCACCCCTCCACCCTCCTTGAAGACGCCATCCCTATCAGGGCGCGCCCGTGTCCTCCCCCTAGGTCGTCTGTGAGGACCACAAGGCCCAGGGAGGTGGAGTGAAGTTCTGGGTTCTTAATTCTGGTCCAAATGGGAGGTGCTGGCCCCAACCCGCAGGAGTAGGAGAGAGGGAGGGATGCGGAACGTTCGGGTGTCGATCAGTTCATATTTAATTTACAAAGGATCCGAGAAACACTCGATGGGGTAGTCTCTTTAGCTGCAGCGCTCCCCCTCCGTCTCTCTTCCCCACTTCCCCAGCTCATTAAAATGCTCAACACTCAAATCGGAAGATCGATCTCCTCAGAGACCCCAAACCGGGGACATCGACCCACCCCACCGCCAGAGAACACCCAGGCCTGGCGTGAGGGCTTGGGGGCGGCGGGTGTTCCCAGAGCTCAGTGTCTGCAGAAAGGACTGGGGGAAGCAGGGGACTGAGGGGGGAGGGTCTCCCAGAGACTGTGTCCCCTTCTGGATTCTGGCCCGCAACTCTGTCTCCAGGGCTGCAATGGGCAGTGCAGGAGAGTTTTAGCCAAATGCCTCGACATTCCTGCGCCTCCACCTCCTCGTCGCTCAAAGAAATGTCGGGGCTTCGCCAGAGACAGAGAACGGGAGTTGGGAACAGAGAGTATTCGGATCTGCTGAGGCCGGCTGTTGTGTGAGGGTGTGAGACATGCTGGCGGTGGCGGGCCGCGGAGGCTCTGGGGGCTAAGTGTGTGGGGTTGTCGGTGCCTTTGCTGGCGAGGCTGTGAAGACGTTGGCGAGGGAGGGACAAGGAGAGATGCTGGGGCCTTAAGTTCCCAGCCCACACTGCTCTGGAGGAGCAGACGTTTTGTAATCATCCCTTTCGGTGCTGTTGTCTGCCCGAGCCCCGGTGCCCCATTCTCCTGTAGCTGGCAAGACCGACCGGAGGGTGAGGCTCTTGGGAGCCCCCAGGCTGGCCCCCTGGGGAGGCGTAAGCTAATACCCCGCACCCACCACACTTGGTGATGTGCACAGGAGGGCGCTTTGGGCTGTGGGCTTCAAGCTCTGGTTTAGCTACAAAATCCTTGGGCAGGGGCGGCAGTGGGCTTGCGACCCATGGCAGGGTCCTGGCTCCCCTCTCTTTGGGCTGCACTGGCGGGGGGGGGGGGTGCGGAGGAGACCATCTACCCAGATCCAAGCAAAAATAGCAGGGAGGGTGAGGCGCTCTGCTAACACTATCAATTATGCATCATGTTGAACGTGGCTTCGGGGAGGAGGCTGCTAGTGGGGAGGAGGGTGCGGGAAGGAAGGGTCCTTGGAGCCCGGCTGCGCACAGCTCAGCAGGTCCTGCTCGGTCCGCCAGTGCCACAGCCGGCATTTGCAAGAAGAGTTTAAAGGCAAAGACACGCCCCCCCTTCAGTCGTGCGCCTTGTCTACCCCCCAAATTCCTCAAAGATGGTTTGTCTCACGTGTTGCGGGGCGTAAAAGCGGCTCGCATTCACTTAGCAGCAAAGCTCCCCAGCCCTGGCGGGACCGCGTGAGGGTGAGTGAGCTTGAATGTGTGTGCGTGCGGGAGGAAGAGAAGGGTGAGTGTCCCGGGTGAAGGTGTGCCTCTGAAAATGTGTGTGAATGTAGGGAGGCCTCAACACATTGACTTGGTTATTATTACATGATGACGGATAATTCTAACGTGTGAAGGTCAGCGGTCCGGAGGGTGTGATGAAGGTCTGTGTGTGTCTGCGCCAATGTGTCTGAACGTGGCAGATGGGGGGGGCGGCAAGGTGATCAGGCGTAATGACAAGGTCCGCAGATGTGTAAATGCGGGGGGAGGCGTGGGGTATGGGTGTACGTTGAACTGGGAAGAACCCAGATGAGGGCGGTGTGGGGGGTGCCCCTTGAGATCAGCGTGTCTCAGCCTCGGGGAGAGCCTCTGCAGCTTTAACAAATGTGGACGGTGAAGGAGGTGGGAGAGGCTGTGCGCGTCCCTGCCAAGCCGGGAGCGCGCGCGAGGACTCTTCAGTCTGCAGCCAGCCAGACGTGGGGGGAACAGACGCGAAAGGAAAAACCGAAGCGGGATTTCAAGGCTAGGGAGGTCCCCATACTTACCTGTCCCTTTCTCTGCCCCTTCCCCGTCTTTTCCACATCCAGCAACAGAGGTGGAAAGCGTCCTTGGGGAGTGTCCTGGCTTGGAGACCTGGAGTCTGGAGAAGGGGTTGCAGCCCGAGGGCAGTGCGCCAAGAGTCGGGGAGCAGCGGGTGAGCTGCAGGACCGCCCCACAACATCGACCCAGGTAGGAGTAGTACCACCTGGGTACCGTAACCGCTGATCCTGTGGGGGTAGGGAAGCACAGAGGAGTGGGGAGGGGCCCTTCCCCAGAGAGCAAAGGCAGCGTGGGGAACCGGGGTTCCCACAGACGGCTTGTGGGAGTGGCTCTGCCCAACCCGTCGGGAGTTCGGGATGGGAGCGGGAAGTCTGCGTGGCTGGGTATAGGGTTTATTGCGTGGTGCTGGGGTTGGGGCTGGTGTGCTAAGGCAGCCTGGCGCTGCAGAAAAGGGGCAGAATCCTGCACCAGGACCTGTCAGTTGGGGACCCCTATACCCTCTGGGAGCCACCTGGGCTCTGCGGGGATGGGAGGGGGCAATATTTAGTGACATCCTCCTCAATGCTCCTGGTCCACGCATGGGAAAGGACCTCCTTTCTCAGACGGAAACAGCAACCTAGGTTCTCCCCTCCAGGGAGCTACAGCCCAGGGCAGGCTGCTTCGGTATCTGGGGGTGGGGGTGGGGAGGTTGGGAGTCTACTGCCCCAGTCCTGCCTCCCCCGCAAGTCCTTGGCGTTGCCCATACGCTGGGATTTCAGTCTCAGTGGAGGGCTTTTGTGCATGGGCAAGCGGGTGCCTATGTGCGTGTGTGCGGGTGGGTTCCCTCACACAATGAACAGGGAAGCACGGTGAGGGAGAACGCTGGCGATGCTAGGTTCAGCAGAAAGAACAATGAGGTCTCCAGGGTATAGTGTGTCTGTGTCTGGGTGTCTGCGGACCTCTAGACCCCTGCAGAAGTTGACAGTCTGGTGGCAGTGCCCAGCGTGTGTTGTATTGTTGAGTGATTGTGTGGGCGCGTGTGCGAATGCTGCGCGTGGGACACACAGTTCAGGAACAGACAACAGATCACAGAATACTTTTTCTGGGACAGAAATACTTTTTCTGTGTATCCTTGTCACGGGGTTAAAGGAAGGCTTAGAAACACACCAGCGGGCCAGGGCAGAGCCCAGAGCACACAGGTGGGTGAGGGGCCAAGCTCTGGGGGGCCAGTGCCAGACTGAAGGAGTAGGTGGGGTAAAAATCAGTCGAGGCACACGTCCGCTAGAAAAGGAAGTCAGGGTCCTGAGAGAGAGCATGCATGCAACCCTGAGACTCCTATTGAGCCCCACTCGTGTCCAAGAGAGATTCCTGAGCACAGAGAAGGTTCCTGGGGCCTTAGGGCCTGCCCTAGACGGGTTTGCCGAGGCAGAGCCTAATAGGGGGAGGAAAGCGGGGACTCATAAGTCACCTTCTCCCCTCCTTCCTCAGCTCGCATCCGCAGAATCCGCGATGGTGCCCTTGCGGGCTCTGTGGCTGGCCTGGGCTGTGCTAGCAGTGGCCGGAGCGTGCCCGGAGCCCTGCGCCTGCGTGGACAAGTACGCACACCAGTTCGCCGACTGCGCCTACAAGGAGTTGCGCGAGGTGCCGGAAGGACTGCCGGCCAACGTGACCACGCTCAGTCTGTCGGCCAACAAGATCACCGTGCTGCGGCGAGGGGCCTTCGCCGACGTCACGCAGGTCACGTCGCTGTGGCTGGCGCACAATGAGGTACGCACGGTGGAGTCGGGCGCCCTGGCGGCGCTGAGCCAACTCAAGAACCTCGATCTGAGCCACAACCTCATATCCAGCTTTCCGTGGAGCGACCTTCGGAACCTGAGCGCGCTGCAGCTGCTCAAAATGAACCACAACCGTTTGGGATCGCTGCCCCGTGACGCGCTCGGTGCGCTGCCCGACCTGCGCTCCCTGCGCATCAACAACAATCGCCTGCGGACACTGGCTCCCGGCACCTTCGACGCGTTAAGCGCACTTTCCCATCTGCAACTCTATCACAACCCCTTTCACTGCGGTTGCAGCCTCGTGTGGCTGCAGGCCTGGGCCTCGAGCACCAGGGTCTCCTTACCGGAGCCCGACTCCATTGCGTGTGCCTCGCCTCCCGCGCTGCAGGGGGTGCCGGTGCACCGGCTGCCCGCCCTGTCCTGCGTACCACCCAGCGTGCGTCTGAGTGCTGAGCCGTCCCCCGAGGCACCGGGCAGCCCCTTGCCCGCAGGCCTGGCGCTCATGCTACACTGCGTCGCTGAAGGACACCCCACGCCCCGCCTGCAATGGCGACTTCAGATTCCGGGTGGCACCATAGTCTTAGAGCCTCCGGTCCTGAGCGGGGAGAACGACGCAGATGGGGCGGAAGGCGTGGAGGAGGAAGGAGATGGGGACGGGCGGACGCAGACGGAGGCCCCAACCCCGACTCCGGCACCGGCTTGGCCGGCGCCCCCAGCCAACCCACGCTTCCTGGCCCTCACAAACGGTTCCCTGTTGGTGCCCCTCCTGAGTGCCAAGGAAGCAGGCATCTACACCTGCCGTGCCCACAATGAGCTGGGCACCAACTCCACATCACTGCGCGTGGCAGTGGCCGCAGCTGGGCCCCCAAAGCACGCTCCTGGGGCAGGGGGAGACTCTGAAGGGCAGGCCCCTACTTCTGAGCGCAAGTCCACAGCCAAAGGCCGGGGCAACAGCGTTCTACCCTCCAAGCCCGAGGGCAAAATCAAAGGCAAAGGCCCGGCTCGGGTTAGCGTCCTTGGGGAGAGCGACGCAGGGCTGGAGGAGGACCAGGCAGGTGAGGGAGAGGAAGCAGAAGACGGGGTCTCTGCGGATCCCGTGGAGGAGCAGCGCTGTGGCCACGGGGATCCCTCGCGGTACGTGTCCAACCACGCATTCAACCAGAGCGCAGAGCTCAAGCAGCACGTCTTTGAGCTGGGCGTCATCGCGCTGGACGTGGCGGAGCGCGAGGCTCGGGTGCAGCTGACTCCGCTGGCGGCGCGCTGGGGATCTGGGCCCGGCGGGGCTGCGGGAGCCGGGCGGCCCGGGAGGCGGCCGCTGCGCCTGCTCTATCTGTGCCCGGCGGGGGGTGGCGCCGCAGTCCAGTGGTCGCGCGTGGAGGAGGGCGTCAATGCCTATTGGTTCCGCGGCCTGCGGCCGGGCACTAACTACTCGGTGTGCCTGGCGCTGGCGGGCGAGGCGTGCCACGTGCAAGTGGTGTTTGCCACCAAGAAGGAGCTGCCCTCGCTGCTGGTTATCGTGGCGGTGAGCGTGTTCCTCCTGGTGCTGGCCACCGTGCCCCTGCTGGGCGCCGCCTGCTGCCATCTTTTGGCCAAGCACCCAGGCAAGCCCTATCGTCTTATACTGCGGCCACAGGCCCCTGACCCCATGGAGAAACGCATCGCCGCCGACTTCGACCCGCGTGCCTCCTACCTCGAGTCGGAGAAGAGCTACCCGGCCGGCGGCGAGGCAGACCTAGTGGAGCCAGAAGAGGCCCCCGGGGAGGGCCTTGACGAAGACGCAGAGCAGGGGGACCCAGGTACGGACCTGCAGAGGGAAGAGAGTCTCGCGGCCTGCTCGCTGGTGGAGTCCCAGTCCAAGGCCAACCAAGAGGAGTTTGAGGCGGGCTCTGAGTACAGTGATCGGCTGCCCCTGGGCGCTGAGGCGGTCAACATCGCCCAGGAAATTAATGGCAATTACAGGCAGACGGCAGGCTGAACCCCCGGCGCGACCGGCCCGCCCATTCCCATCCCCCACCTCCAGTGCCTGGGAGCAGAAGCCTAGGGCTGGCTGGAAGGACGCTCACCACCCACCCCAACCTTCACTTAACTCCACCCCTTTACCAACCCCTACCTTCCTTACTGGGGACTGCTAGAGGGGATTGGGACGACTGCACCAGTTCCCGGCCCCCCACTATCGTCATTGTCCTTGTGGGCTCAATTCCTCTCCGTGGCAAGCACAGTTACTCGCTCTCCTCTCTCCCTATAATACACCGCCCGCTGACCGTGAAGCCAGATCCGGGCCTCTCCATTCCCACCATCATTGTCATCTGTGAAATCTGCGCTGCAGCCTGCCCCACCTTGAGCTCTGGAACCAGAGAAAACGGAGAAAACACTGGAAATATCTGGTGGTAACGCTGTGGCCCCCGGGGTCAGCTCGGAACCCGCAGCAGCTGTCCCTTTCGTGGAGTGCTGTAGGGTCCCGCCTGGACACCTATTCCATCCCTTCTGGGGTGCAGGTCCCAGAAGCCCGGACTCCGGGGCAACTCCCTAGTTTTAGTTTCAAAGCCCCTTTCCGACTGGGAAGCAAACCCTTCTGTTCCCCACCCCCAATCCGCTTCCGATCAGCTGGAGCCAAGCCCGGTGCCTGGGGCGCCTTTCAGTTCCGCGCTCCGATTTCCATATTTCGTTTTTTTCCCCCTGAAAGACAGCGACACTCCAGGTCTGGTGCTAACACCCCCTTCCCAGCCTCTGGGAATTGTGTGTGGATGTGTGTGAGGGGGTGGGGCAGGGAATCCGTTTTCTTTCTCCCCCTCTCCTAACTTAAAGCGCCGCGAAACCGCGCTCCTTTTTAACGCGGAGAGCGTGGGCTTGGTCCCGGGTCAATTTCGTTGTGGGTGACTTGGGGTTTCCAGAGCTCGAAGCACTCCACAGCTGGGCTTCCACTGCTGCACGTGGCCCAGACCTCCGTTCGAAGTGCGCTGCGGGCAAAGGAAGCCAATCGCGGTCTCCCGGGGCCGGTCCCCCACAAGAGTTTGCGCCCTGGTTCGCACAAAGCCTGCGCGGGACGGTGCCGCGGGATCTGGATGGAGAAAGCCCCTGGGTCCAGGCGACTTCCCGCCCCGCCCCTCCTTCCACGAGAACAGTATTTGCCTGGCGTGTAGTCCTAGACGAGCGTGCTCTGTAGCAGAAGTCTGTGTTCTGTAAAGTGTGACCGTGTAGTGCAGGGTGGGGGGGGCGGGGAGGCAGGTGGGCGGGGCGGGAGGGGGCGGGAGGGTGGACGTGGCGCGGCGACTGGGGCGGGGTCCTTTTTTCATTCTGGAAGGTAAACGTCGGGATTTGGTCGGGGGGAGGGTTCGGCCTTCCGGACCTGGCGGTCCGCGGAGCGCAGCACAAGTGCGGCCCGGGGCGGAGTAGCTCCTCCTCCCCGGAGCCCGCGCCCTTTTCTAAAGGCGTCTGTATGTAAACAGTCAATAAAACAATCGATTTGATCTGAGCTTGGTGACTCTTTGTCGGGGGGGGGACGGAGGGAGGAAGCCTGGGGGATGCTGGAGGAAACCGCAGAAGGAAGGAGCCCCCAAGGATCCTCCCACTGGGATCCTTTGTGTGATTTCGTGCTGGTTACGATGTCCTGTAATTTTGCCAGGTGTTTACACCCGGCGTCCGCGCCTGCTTAGTGCCTCCAACTCCGGGCTGCACGGAGCAAAACCACATGGCATTGAGGGGGCTGGAAATGAGTGGGGAGGGCTTTCAGGGAGGGTGGGGCGGGTCTCCGCACACTGAGCACGGAGAGGGCGTGAGCGTGAGTGCGCTGTGTGGCTGCCAGATCTTCCTTGGAGGGTTTGGTCTCCTTGGGCTGACACAGCGCTATGATGGTGTGTGTGTGTGTGTGTGTGTCCGTCCCTCCGTTCTCTGGAGAAGCCGGTGGGGGGGATTCACAGGGGCAAGACTGCTGTAGCTTGCACAAAAGAAGTCACAAATAACACAGGCTACAGAGCAGGCAGGTGACGGAGAGGACAAAACCAACCTGGCGAGGCTGCGTCCACAAGCAAGTGGACACCTTCAGTGGAGGGGCTGTGGGCGCGCTCCCAGGCCTGTGCCTGTGTGTGTGTGTTGGGGTGCTCAGTGAATGATGGGCAACTGACAAGGTCTCTGAGTCTCTTGGGGTGGGTTGAGGTGGGTGAACCCGTTGAATCGGGGTTGAAAACATACTGATTTGGGGCGCCTGGGTGGCTCAGTTGGTTAGGTGACTGCCTTCGGCTGGGGTCATGATCTCAGAGGGGGGGGGATTGAGTCCCACATGGGGAAGCCTGCTTCTCCCTCTCTCACTCCCCCTGCTTGTGTTCCCTCTCTGGCTGTGTTTCTCTCTGTCAAATAAATGAAATCTTTAAAAATAAAAAATAATAGTAATAAAAAGAAAGGAAACACACTGATTTAATCATCCTAGAAGTGAGGCTTGTTGTATGGAGAACAGGAGAAAGAAACAGTGGGATGGAGAGCCAGTGCTATGGTCCCGAGCAGCCTACAGTGCTGGGGTTGGGCTGCCTGGGTGTTTCAGCTGACCCCCCACAAACTAGGGAGAGGGCAGGAAGGCAGGTTTAAGAGGAAAGGTATAGAAATAGGGGAGCAGATCAAGATTCCATCCCTACTCTTCAGCTTCCTGTCTCTTCTCCCTCACCCTGACTGTGGGTATCGAGACTTCCCGACTGGGGCAGGGCAGGCTGGGGACTGGGCCCATGTCCATACAGCCAGCCTCCTATCCTAGCCTGTCTCCTGGCAGAGGCAGTGAGTGGGATTCTTCCCAGGAGCCCTGGTTCCCGGCTCAGACCAGCAGACGTGTCAGAGGAAAAGTCCCTTCTGAGAGTCACAGCTCGAGTCTTGCCCTGGCCGCTCACCCCACTGTTGGGGCCACAGCTCCGAAACACAATCTTTTATTATAAAAGCATCGTTTTGCTTGAAAATGCTGCCTTTGAGCAGGGGGCAGAGCCTGCCTCAATCTCTGTAACTGGTTTAGAAATCCACCCACATGACTGCATTTGGCAGAGGCCCGGCGGGCCCGCGGGTGCTCAGCGGTTCGGACCCAACCCAGTGCTGTGGTCATGGGTATAGAGGGAGGGGGGAAAGAAGAGATCATTCCTGTTCTCCCTGTCCTCAGGATTAGGGGTTTTCCTGGAGAGCCCCTAGAATCCTGAATGCTCCAGGAGGATAGTCAGAGTTCTGAGAGTTCTCCCCATCCTTTGTCCTGGGCCAGGCTTCCTAGGATGAACAACCACAGCTGAGCTAGCCTAGGGCTCCCAGAGCAAAGCCAGGCCCAAAGGCTAGGCTCACAGGACAGGACTAGGGGGTGCCGGAGGGGGAGGACCAGGGTGCCGTGACACTCTGTTGACCGTCCATTGGGATACCAGTCCCCTCTGGCCCTTACAGGCTTCTAGTACAATTGGATGATTGGCACACGCACAGAATGGTCCCCAGTCTCTGGCCTTCCTTCCTGTCTTTTTAAAATTTTATTCTTTCATTTCCTTCCCTTCTCTCCTCTGTCTTCTCTTTTTCTTTCTGCATCTCCCTTATTTCTTCCTCAAATAATCGCTTAAAAGCCCAGGGCTGGAAGAAACCCTGAAGGCTTGCCCCGTTTGAGACTTCATCCTTTTCTTTTTCTGTTTTCTTTTTTTTTTTTAAGATTTTATTTATTTATTTATTTGACAGAGAGAAACACAGCCAGAGAGGGAACACAAGCAGGGGGAGTGAGAGAGGGACAAGCAGGCTTCTCGATCTTGGGTCTCTGGGATCATGACCCGAGCCAAAGGCAGATGCCCAACAACTGAGCCACCCAGGCGCCCCAGAGACTTGGTTCTTTTCTACAGAGCCTTCATCAGGTGGTCGGAGGACCTCCATCATGCTTATCCAGGACTGAGTGTGGTTTCTACTTGGGGCATTTGTCCAAATCAGATGAGGGTCCCCAACGTGGGGTGATGAGTGGGTGGCAGGCTGGGAGGAAAAGGAATTCACCTGAGGCAGAACAAAGGTGAAGGAAGCTTATTGAATCCACCCAGGGCGGCAGGGGGCAGACCCCAGAGGAAAGACTGTCTGCAGCTGAGGCAGTGGGAGTAGGTATGGTGGCTGGGGAATTCCCGTTCTGGGTGTAAGACGCCCCACTGGTCAGTGAGGGCCTAGGGAGGTTCCAGGGTGGGTCCCCTGATGGGCCAGCCATCTGTGTTCAGCCAGGACGTCTCTCTGGGCCCTTTCTATGGTCCATTGCTCAAGCCTGGTTACCTCGACAATAGGGAACTCACTATTCACTCCATCCCCCCAAGTAACCAACTGCTGAGCCGTTCAGGGCATGTCTTGCCCTCTCTTCCACGGCTTAGGCCTCCCTTTGCCCGTGGTACATCTCTCTGAGAACCACAGGTCTGCCGGCGCACCCCTCCATCTCTCACTCCGGGTCCTGTGCCAGCTTAGCTCTCTCCCCTGTGTATTTTGTCATAAAACTTACTGGATGTGGCAAGGGAATGGGGTCCAGTGGGTGAGCAGTTCCTGTGTGCGTGTGCGTGTGCGTGTGTGTTGTAAGTGCGTCCTGAGGGGGCCTGGAAAATGCTCAGAGAACGCATTATGACAGCCGTAGCCTTGGAACTCAGAGCAATTTATTGGAGCAGTGATTCTTTGAGCTACAGAAACCAGATGCCCAAGATGTGGCCTCGAATCTGTTTGGAAAGCCTATCTGTGGAAAGGTGATTTGAAAGGGGTGTGTCGTCCCTCCCCCCTCCCCCCTCCCCCCATCCCCCCTCCTAAAGATCAGCTGGAATGAGAACCATCTTAAAGATCATTAGAGAAAGTCCATTAATATGAAAGGACAAAGGGATGCGGGGCTTCTTTAGGGAATGGGGGTCCCTTCCCGATCTCTTGTTTGTAATGCAGCCCTCCACCCATGACACTGGAGTGACAACCCCAACTAAAGCTAACATTTCGAGAGATCACCTGAGTCAGTAAATGTTTGGACAGCTCATCCCTGGAGGTGGTGCTAATGTTGGTTTTCCCTCCTTGATCTCAGGACGGAACAATCTGGTGGGGAAAGGCAAGGGAGTGACATCTTGCTACGACTGTCTTGCCCCGGATTTGTTAGCATCCGAGCCCTGTTAGGAGATGCTCCACAGGGAAAGAAGGGCCCTCTGCCCAGCAGAGCATCGTCCACAGAGAAAGAGCCATGATGACTCAGCAACCGAGCAAGAGGGGCTGCAGCACTTCTACCTCTCAGGAATGAGATACGTTCTCCGCCAAAACAAGCCAACCTGGGGAACTAGGTCCTAAGAAAGGCCCGAGGTGGAGGCCAGGAGCTGTGAAGTCTGACCTGACCAGCACCTTCCCTTGCTAAGAGCCAATGCCAGGGTATTGATAAGAGCAATTCCGTTGCCAAACTGGCGGCAGGCAAGCGGAGCCACTCCCGCGGTGACGTGGCGGTTAATCGATCGCATTGTGACATCGGCACCTGCACAGAGGGTTCGATGACGAGGTTTGCCTTCGGGCTCAGTACAGAATAATAGCCTGAACGTAAGATGTACGGTGACTGGCATATAAAGGAGGTTGAATCAGAAAATGTCTCGCAGTATTAGCATTTCATTCTAAATATGGCCAATTTTCCTAATGAGACTTGATATGGATTTTTAAAAAGCCATCCAGAGACCCCATGATGGGCAGAAAATAAAACCACCTCGTTGGGTTAAATCAGTTGGAAAGACTTTGTACCATCCGTTGGTTGAGTAAGTAATTTAGGTAATTTGAAGATGATATGATTTTTTAAATTGTGCTAATTGCACACGCTTTGTCTGGACATGTGGATGTAAGTTTAGTAATTAAGTTTTAGCCCTCATGGAGTAAGGAAAATAAATGTTTATATTTTTATCAACTGTTTACGGCTTAGACATGTCCCCTTGTGTATTAGGAGTTAATTTGGTCTTGGCAAATTAGATGCACTTTCTCTTAGCAACATCTAGCAAGCTGGTCCTTAAATTGAGTCTAAAAGCCATTCAAGGCGTTCAACCATTTGAGAGAAAAACTGCCACAATCATAAACATCAGAGAGGAACTTCGTAAGAATTGATCAGTGCTTAGATAGGGAAGAATGTCAGTGGAGAATTAATTTTTATCAATTTTTTTTTTTTTTACTAAAAGTGGCTTATTGTGTCTTTAGACTAAAAATATTAATGGTCACCTAGTAAATACTAACAATAAGTAATGAAAATCAATTAAATTAATTTAAAATGACTTATTAAGAGCATTTATTGAACTCCTACCATATTTCAGGCATATACATATGATGGAATTTATAAGTACGTTTTATTAATCTTTGATAACCCTGTGTGGTGATAATATTATTATTCCGACGTAGGCAAAGACAACAAAAAGCAGAGAGGGTTGTAGTTTGCTGACGTCATACAGCTGGTGATTCGCTGTACTTTGTGACAGAGCTCTTAGCCACAAAGCCAACCTCCTTCTGATACCTCTATGAATCAGTTTAAGTGAAGGGTAGTATATTTTTATATTGTTAAGTCTGCTGCTAACCATGAAGTCTAGAAAAAGTGTTTCTCTTGCTATCTCTCTTATTTCTCAAAATAGCAATTATTTCCTAGTTATAAAGGTTATGCATGATTAAATGTAAATGGTAGAGTTTCTTTGGAAAAATATTTGGCAGTATACAAAGGTAAAAGATACATTATAGCTTCTGACTCAGCAATTTCCCTCTGGGGCATCTACCCAGTAGAAGTGAGAACTTACCCCCATCAACAGACAAACGAGGGCGGGGGGGGGGGGGGGGCTGCCCGGGGGGCTCCCTCCTTAAGCGACTGCCTTCAGCTCAGGTCATGATCCCAGAGCCCCAGATCGAGCCCCAGATCGAGCCTCGCATCGGGCTCCCTGCTCAGCGGGAGGCCTGCTTCTCCCTCTCTCACTCCCCCTGCTTGTGTTCCCTCTCTAGCTGTGTTTCTCTCTGTCAAATAAATAAATAAAATCTTAAAAAAAAAAAAAAAAAGACAAGCTGGTCTTTCAGTGGACACAAGTGCAAGTATGTTTGTAGTGGTTTTATATGTAATAACCCAAATTGAAAATAACCCACATATCCACCAAGAGTAGAATGGGAAACAAAACAAAACAAAACTGTGATATATCCATATAATAGAACAGGACACAACAATGAAAAAAAAAACAGCAAAACAACAAGAACCTACAACTACACACAATAGCAGGGACACCACAATGTAGAGGGAAAGAAGCCAGGCACAAAAGAATGAGTAACATGTCATTTCATTCATGTGAAGTTCAAGGCAGGCAAAACTAATCTGGGGGAAAAGAAGTAAGAATAGTGTTGGAAGGTGCTGACCAGGATTACGAGGAGGCTCGAAAGAATGTTCTGGGGGGCTAGAAATGCTCTCCATGTCGTTCGGAGGGGGTGATTTCCTGAGTGTTTATGTGTGTAAAAATTCATCAAGCTATATATTTAAGACTTGTATGCTTGATTGTATGTGTTATACCTCGATTTAAAGATGGAAAAATAACCCTTGGAAATATGGCCACCGCGTAATATGTACTCAGTCCAGACCTGCGCCTCCAACGGCAGCTGCAAGCCAATGTGGTCGTTCACATTCAAATTTGTTTATGAGCGTCCGACTCTTGGTTGTGGCTCGCGTCACGATCTCAGGGTCGTGAGATCGAGCCGTGCATGGGGCTCCGCACTCAGGGAAGATTCTTTCCTTCTCCCTCTGCCCCCTCCCTGCTTGCATGTACGCTCTCTCTCTAAAATAAGATAAATCTTAAAAATCTTTTTGAAAAAGAGAAAATAATTTATTATTTATATAAACCTCATCCAATGAAAACCAGAGTGAACATTTTACATTCTTTCCAGTTTCTTTCTCCAGAATTGTCATCAAATCACATAAGCAGCACGTTCTTGTCCGAAGGTCATTAAATAACGGACTCACTGAAACTTCCCTTGACCCCGACTGCAATCCCAGAGCTCTCCCCAGGGGTGATCACTCCTGTGACGGGGAGGCGGGGAGCCTGCATCTTTTTGGAGCATCTTTGCATGCATTTCTAAGCACCCACATGACGGTCTGGAAATATAAGCAGTGTCATCAACACCACCCCAGTTCAGGGAGCTTCCCATCTGGTTCAGTTCAGTCTCCCCAAGGGAACGTGCAGGCTGTTCCCTCCACCGACCACACTCCTCCAGGGGTCCAGGGCTCTACTCCCCTTCCTCTTGAACTATGGCGGTCCCGGGATACAGTAAGAACGGATGGCACCTGGGCCAGGTGAGACAGGGAACTAAGCACGGCCTCAGGGCAGAGCTGACAGGCGCCATTATCGCCTTCGGTATTCCTGGAACACGGTGCTGACCCTGAATTAAATGGACCGTTTACTCCGTAATGACTGTGGCCCGGGCCGGCCTGCTGGGAATGCTCGTTGGGGGAAGCCCGGGAGGTCTGCAGGCATGACTCAGCTCCCACTGGAAGCTCTCACGAAGGACTCGCGCTGCTTTCACGCCCCATGGAGCCCGTGACTTCCGCAAGGTTGCCCAGAATCCTGTTGGTCGCAACATAACGATTTTCTCTCTGGGTAACATCGCAGTGACTTCTGGCACTAGCCCTGCGACTCAGACCAATACAACTCTCCGTGTTTACTTTGAGAGTTCAGTTCTTAATTCATTAATTTTTAAACTTTATTCATTTTCATGTACGCCTTTAGCGCTAGTAATGTCCCTCTAAGTGCCGTCTTAACAGCAGGCCCCAAGCTGGATAGGCAGTGTTTGCATTGTCATTTAAATATTTTATTTCATGAGATTTGTTCTTTAATTCATGAATTATTTAGACACACGCTTTTAAATTTCCGAATGTGTGTGTGTGTGTGTGTTTTCCTGCCACTTTTGTTTTTTGATACGATTCGGTGGTGTTGCCAGAGACTGGGCTGTACGTATCGGTGCTTATTAGATCTTGCTCTGAGGAATAGCATGTAGTAAAGTTTTGTGAAGCTTTATGTATGTTTGAAAGAATGTTCATTCTTGAATCGGGTTTGCGATTATGTGTTCATCAGGCTAAGTCTGCTCATTCGGTCGTTCATATCTTCTATTTCCTCACCAGTGATTTCTTTGGCTTGCTCCATTAATTTCTGAGGGAAGTGCATCCAAATCTCTTTCCATGATCATGGATTTGTCTGGTTTTCTTTTTCATGTTGCTCACTGGGCTCTGCATATTTTTTTAAGATTTTATTTATTTGACAGAGAGAAACACAGCCAGAGAGGGAACACAAGCAGGGGGAGTGAGAGAGGGAGAAGCAGGCTTCCCGCTAAGCAGAGAGCCCAATGTAGGACTTGATCTCCGGGATCATGACCTGAGCTGAAGGCAGTCGCTCAACCAACTGAGCCACCCCGGCGCCCCGGAAGGTTTCTTTTTGATGAAATCCAAGTTTTCAGATTTTCCTTTTACGGATCATGCTTTTGGTGTTAGGCCAAAGAACTCTTTGCCTAGCCCTACATCCTGAAGATTTTCTCCTATTTTTTTTCCTAGAAGTTTTATCATTAAGGGTTTTACACTTGCATCTGTGATCCATCTTGAGTCAATGTTTGTGAAAGGCGTGAGTTTAGGTGGACAGTGCATTGCCTACAGATGTCCCGTTGTTCTGACACCTTTTTTTAATTTCAATTAGCCAACATATAATATATCATTGGTTTTTGATGTGCTGTTCAATGATTCATTGTTGAAAAGGCTATTATTGAATTGCCTTTGCACCTTTGTTGAAAATCAGCTGGGTGGGGCGCCTGGGTGGCTCAGTTGGTCGAGCGACTGCCTTCGGCTCAGGTCATGATCCCGGAGACCGGGGATCGAGTCCCACATCGGGCTCCCTGCTCGGCGGGAAGCCTGCTTCTCCCTCTCTCACTCCCCCTGCTTGTGTTCCCTCTCTCGCTGTGTTTCTCTCTGTCAAATAAATAAATAAGATCTTAAAAGGAAGGAAGGAAGGAAGCCGCCACATTGAAGCGAACAGAGGAGCCCCAGCCAACAGCTGTCCCCAGCTGCCCTACAGACCCCGAGGACGTCCTGGGCTCCAGCCCGGCAAGCCCTCAGTGGACAGCGGCCGTGTGAGTGAGCCCAGGGAAGGCCAGTGGAAGGGCTGTTCAGATCACCAACTCACAAGACTGTGAAAAACGACAAACCATTTTCTGTCTTTAGCCCCTACGTTTCGGGGTGGATCATCCCGGCACAGTAGGGAAGTGAAAACGCTTGTAAATCACATGTAACTGGATTTTCAAAAACCCAGTCTGATCACCTTTCTTTCCACTGATAACAACGTATTCACGGTTTATTGTCCTGAATGATGTGTCTGGGTCTCCTATTGTGGTTTTCCTCTGGGGGTGGTCTGGAAGGTACGAATTCTGTTTCCATTCTCCTGGCTTTTCTATTGAGGAAACAAAGGAGTATATCTGGACCTGTCTCTTTGGCTGGGGCTGTGCTCCAGGTGTAATTAGATTGGATTCTACCCAATGGAAGGGAAGCTAGTGTTTGTGGCCGGGAAAAACATAAAATACAGAGTGAAGCAATCAGCCTCACCACAGGGTAGGTAGGAGCCCTGTGGTCTGTGTGCGTGCGTGCGTGCGTGGCTGTTTCCTGGGCAGTAGCTGAGGGACGCAGCCCACCAGCAGTGACACTCGCCGAAAGCATCTGTTTCCGAGAGATTGACCGAGATGCCCACTACTTGCTCTCTGCTTGGTCTCAACCACATTTTAGGCAGACTTTCCTCTTTCTCCCAGGCCTTGAACTCTGCTTTACCCCAAGCCTGGGCAAGCACGAGGAAAAGGGAGTGTCCCCCCTTCCTAGCCTCTGCTGGACAGCAGCTGGCCACAGTGGGACACTTTCTGGGTCACATCTCACTGGCGGTTTCCCTTGCTGTCCAACTTTCCCTCCAAAGTTTCTGCTCATCTTCGTTTGCCTCCCCTCTACCCTATGAAAGAAAAATCTTTTTCCCGTCTGTTTATTTATTTTTAAAGATTTATTGATTGATTTATTTGTGAGAGAGAGCATGAGCAAGGAGAGGGGCAGAGAGAGAGAGAGAGAGAGAGAGAGGGAGAGAGGGAGAGAGAGGGAGAGAGAGAGAGGGAGAGAGGGAGGGAGAGAGAGGGAGAGAGAGGGAGAGAGAGAGGGAGAGACTCCAGCCGCAGACTCCCTGCCAGATGCGGAGCCTGATGCACGGAGGGACCCCGGGACCTTGGGCTCGTGACCTGAGTGGAAACCAAGGCCCCTTCGTCTACGGAGTCACCCACGCACCACCCTCCCCACCCCCGTCTGATGTTAAAATGCTTGCCCAGTTCTGAGACGGGAGTATTCTTTCTCCCTATTGCAATAGTCCTTGTTTCTAATGAAAGGCTCTCCGTATCTAAGCCAGGATTTGCCTTATTTGACAAGATATAATCCTCATTTGCTGGGACTAAAAACTTGAGTAACAGCAGAAACCAGGAGGGTGACTCTTTGCAGGCGGGGGGCCTTCTCCTCTGCTGGAGCACAGGCTGCGAACACGCACTCCACATACAAGAGGGACCGACTACATCATGCCTAGATCTCCCATGAATGAATGAGTGAGCGAATGAGTGAACAGAAAGCTGCTCAACTCGGGAGTGGAGGAGGAAGCGGGGAGACTTGATGGCTGGCCCCTCTTTGCCCCAGCAGCTAGGTTCTCCCCATTTATAGTTCCAGTTACCAAGGATTCTGGGAGCACATCCCTCTGCCTTGCAAATATGTTCAGTCGAAAGCAGGAAGCCTTGAGCTGCTTCTCTGAAAGAGCCGCCTCATTCAGAACCTGATGGTCAGAAGCCCTTCCCCTGCGGGAGGCCGGATGGCAGTATTCACCCGTGAGCCTCACGCGCACCTCCAACAACGTTTTGCCGGGGAGTGGAGTTCCAGGCTGACCTTGCCTTGCCGTCCCCCGTTTCCTTCTGCAGCTTCCCTGCAACTGGAGGTCTGCACGTGTCTCAGCAGCAGCCCGGCCGCCCGCGTGACGGAGCAGGAAGTCGATCTGTTCAGCCCAGCCGCTCCTGCAAAGCCCTGCCCCTGAAACTGCTAGGGCCCAGCCCCTGGGGCTTCGTCAGCCTTGGCTAGCTCCCCACCACTCTTGACTGGCTCTGGATTATTTCTGGATCCTCTCTGTCCTCTGACAAATCCCACGTGTCTCCCAGCTTCCTGGTGTCCCTAACTCGGGGAGGCACGGAGAAGCGACACTGTCCGACAGAACCAGCATCCCAGTGTGGCAAAAATAGACTCGTCAAAAGCAATCTGGACACATGAATGTCCCCAGTCGCTGAGCAGCCCTGGTTTTCCCCGTGGCCAGAGTCCATCTTTAAACATTTTTTGGTCTGATTTTAATTTCGATGGCTTCAGCTCTTTCTTTCCTTTACTGAAAAAAAAATCACTTAAGTCCATTTTTAGCTGATGATTCCTTCTCTGAGCCACAAGCTCAGAAACAATATAATTATGCAACAGTGAGAGACACTCCGCCCGGGCCTGGTGTGCTCTCTGGGGCTCAGGCTGCAGGCCAAGCCTTACTTATCTCTTCCCTCTGGCCTCGCCCCTGGCTAGCCTGTAGTCTGGTGGCCAGGCTCTGCCTTCCCCAGGAAGGGGAACGGCTGACCTCCCTGCCTGGGCCATCCCAATGTGACTGGGGGACTGAATGGAGCGGGCCGCCCAGGCAGAGCTGATGACAAAGGTCTGTGTGAGCCGTGCCCCCAGGTGCTCCCCTGCCAGGAATTCATCTGCATCCCAGGAAGTGCGTGGGCTCACTCTCCCTGCGTCTCCCCAGTGCAGAGAAGGGAGGAGATTATGTTAGTGAAACCCTCCCCCGCTCCCTCGGGCCCTAGAAGGCCTAGGAGCAGCTTCACCCCTGCCTTTCCAGCCACAGAGGAGGAGCTGTGCACTGGCCTAGAAAAACCATCCTGAGAACCAGCTCTGCTGTGGGGAGGGGACACACTCTTGCTTTGTTCCAAGACATGTTCTTCCGCTCTCTGGCGATGGGGGCAGG
>PITA01025903.1:0-23560 GCA_004023965.1 Spilogale gracilis
TAATCTGCTGTTATTCCTCACTCACAGAGCACTTTCCTTTTCAGGTATTTGTTTTCAATGGTTCAGCTCTGCGGGCTTCCTCCCCCACTCCCCTGTCTCTGGGGGCAAGCCTCCAGACCCTCCAATTTGTTTCTACCTTTTTGTCGATGTTCTTTGTCTCTCGTGGCGGTCCAGAAGTGGGAAATATCACATTTCAGGCATGTTTCATGGGTGTTCACGGTGGTCTTGTAGTGGTTTTTTTGTTGGAATTCAGCTCTCTTCAGGGAACTCCCTGAAATGCGGTCACCTGGCCTTCCGCCATCTTGTCCCTCTCACATGGTTCTTATCCCTTCTTTTATTAATGTGGTGTATTGTTTTATTTGCAAATGTGGAACCACCCTTATAATCCTGGAATGTATCCCATTTGATCATGTGAATGATTTTTCCAATGTATTTTTGGATTAGCTTAGGTAGTATTTTATTGGGAATTTTTGCATCCATGTTCATCAGGGATATTGGCCTGTAGTTGTCTTTGTAGAGCCTTTACCTGGTTTTGGTTTCTTGATAATGCTTGCCTCATGGAATGAGTTTTCCAGTTTTTGAGCCCTTTTTTGTTTTTTTGGAATAGTTTGAGAAAAATAGGTAATAACTCTTCTTAAAATATTTGGTAGAGTTGCTCTAGGAATGCATCTGTCCCTGGGCATTTTTTTGTTGCAAGATACTGGATATAGATCTGTTCAAGTTTTATTTCATCCTGTTTAGTTTTGGTAGTGTATGTATTTCTAGGAATTTATCAATTTCTTGCAGATTGTCCACTTTGTTGATGTATCATTTTTAATAAATTTTTCTTATAATTGCTTGTATTTTTGTGTTGTTTGTTATTTCTCCTCTCTAAAGAGTAATTTTATTTATTTGGACCCTTTCCATTTTCTTTTTGATTAAGTCTTAGCTAAAGATTTATCAATTTTATTATTTTTTTTTCAAAAATAGCTCCTGATTTCATTGATCTGTTCTTTTTATTTTCTACATCATTTAATTTTTGCTCTATTCATTTTATTTTCTTCCTTCTTGCTGGCCTTAAGCTTTTGTTGTTGTTGTTGTTGTTATTGTTGTTATTGTTGTTGTTCTTTTTCTAGCTCCTTTAGTTGTAAGGTTAGATTGTTTAGTACTTTTTTGATTCTTGAGGTACTCCTGTATTGCTTCATTCTTCCCTCTTAGGACCACTTTTGCTGCTTTGAAAAGATTTTGGACCATTGTGTTTTCAATTTAATTTGTCTCCATGTATTCTTTTTTCATAATTTTTTAAATTATGTTAGTCACCATGCAGTACATCATTAGTTTTTGATGTAGAGTTCCAAGTATTTTTTATTTTTCTTTGATTTCCTGGTTGAAACATTCATTCTTTGGTAATATGTCTTTTAATCTCCATGTATTTGTGGTCTTTCCTATTTTTTTTCTTTTGGTTGACATCTAGTTTATTAGTGTTGTGGTTAGAAAAGTTTGTATGGTATAGTTTGAGTCTTTTTGTATTTGGTGAGGCCTGATTTGTGGTCTCTTCTGCTCTGGAGAATTTCTTGTATGCACTTGAAAAGCATGTGTAATCTGCTGTTTTGT
Source organism: Spilogale gracilis (assembly GCA_004023965.1). Lineage (NCBI taxonomy): Eukaryota > Metazoa > Chordata > Mammalia > Carnivora > Mephitidae > Spilogale > Spilogale gracilis. The sequence continues at coordinate 1,594 of PITA01025903.1, forward strand.
ATATGTGTGAAGTCCATCTGGTCCAATAAAGCCATGTTTCCTTGTTGATTTTCTGTTTAGATGATCTGTCCATTGTTGTAAGTAGGGTGTTTAAGTTCCTTGTGATTGTATTATTATCAGTGAGTTCCTTGATATTTGTTATTAGTTCTTTTATATATTTGTTTGTTCACCATGTTAGGTATACAAATATTTACAGTTCTTAGATCTTCTTTTTGGATTTTTGACTTTATTATGATATAATGCCCTTCTTTTTCTCTTGTTACAGCCTTTTTTTAATGTCTAATTTTTCCAATATATATTTTGCTACTCTGGCATTCTGTTGACATCTATTTGATAGATAAATATTTCTCCATCCACTTACTTTCAGTCTGCCCATATCCTTAGGTATGAAATGAGTCTGGTAGGCAGCATATAGAGTGTTTTTTTTCTTTTTCCCCATTCTGACACCCTATATCTTTTACATTTAGTCCATTTGCATTTAAAGTAATTATTTATATATATGTGCTGAAAGGCTGCCATTTTATTACTTGTTTTCTTACTGTGTCTGGAGATTTCCTCTGATATTTTCTTGTCTTTGTCACTTTTGGTCTCTCCTATGCACTCAAAGAGTCCACTATAATATTTTTTGTAGGGCTAGTTAAGGGTCACAAATTCCTTTAATGTTTGTCTACCCAACTCCTATCTCTTCTATACTGAATGGTAGCCTTGCTAGATAGATTATTTTTAGCTGCAGATTTTTCCTATTCAGCACTTTGAATATAGCATGCCACTCTCTCATGGCTTGTCACGTTTCTTTGGAAACATATCGAGCTAGCCTTATAGGTCTTCCCATGTAAATTAAGTATTTCTGTCATCTTTCTATTTTTTTTAATTTATTAATTTTTAAAATATTTTATTTATTCATTTGACAGAGAGAGAGAGAGAGAGAGAGAGAGAGAGAAAGAGAGAGAGAGATTGAGAAAGAGAGAGAGAGAGCTAGAGAGAGCATGGGTAGCAGAAGGGGCAGAGGGAGAAGCAGACTCCCTGCTGAGCAGAGAACCTAATGCAGGGCACCATCCCAGGACCCAGGGACCAAGACCTGAGCCAAAGACAGACCTTTAACTGACTGACCACCCAGCTGCCCCTCTCTTGCTATTTTTATAATTTTTTTTCTTTATCACTATGTTTTGTAAATTTAATTATCATATGTCTTGATGTTGACCTACTTTTTGTTGCTTGTGATGGGAATTCTTTGTGCCTCTTAGATCTGGATGTCTCCTTCCTTCCCCAGAATAGGGAAGTTTTATGTTTTCATTTCTCAAAACAAATTTTCTTACCCATTTATTCTCTCTTCTTCTGGGGCTCCTATAATATGGATATTATTAATTATGTCTGATGGAGTCACTGAATTCCCCAAGTTTATTCTTACCTTGTATAATTCTTCTTTCTTTTGCTAAGCTTCTTTATTTTTCATTACTTTTTTCTAGGTCACTCATTCCTCTGCCTCTTCTAGACTGCTGTTTATTCCATTGAGCCTATTTCCAACCTTGTTTATTGCATTCTTCATCTCTGATTGATTATTTTAACTTTTTTATCTCTGTGTTAAGGTTCTCACTGATATCTTCCTTTCTCATGCCCAGTGTATATGCTTATTTTTGTTGCTTGAAATTCTCCATCAGGCATGTTACTTATATCTGTTTCACTTAGATCTCTGGATGTATCTTGTTCTTTCATTTGGAATAAATTCATCTGTTTTCTCATTTTTGTCTATGTCTCTGCCTACTTCTGTGTTAGAAAAGCCATTTAGACTCCTGATCATGAAAGTGATGGCCTAATGAAGAAGAGGTCATGTATTGTCCAGGGCCTGTAGCTTCAGGGAGTGTCTGTGCTGTGTGCTGCCTGTGCACTGCTATTGTGTTTTCGTGCTCTATCCTTCAGGCAGAGAGAGAAGCAGATTTCCTGCAGAGCAGGGAGCCAGTTAGATATAAGCCAGCTAGGCAGCCAGTGTAGGCACTGCATTGCCGAGGCTCTCCTTGCCTGCTGGGTGCAGTATTTGCTCCGTGGCATTAATGTGGCGGGGTTTATCTAGGCGTGCTCTGGCCAGCTTGTGAAATGAGACTTGACAGTACTTCTACCAGAACCAAGGCCCTACAGAACCCTTTGGGAGATGTGGTGTTGACAGGAGTTTGTGCTGGTTTCTGGGTGTGGAGACCACTTTCTGGGACTGAAGTTTTTTTGACTAAGAGGTTCTGTCCTGCCAGTGTGCACAGTGGTGGGGCTTAGTGTAAGCCAGTTAGGCAGCCAGTGTAGACACTGCACCGCTACCTACAGGTGCCTCTGTGTTTACCGTGAGAGGTGGGGCATTAAGAGGGTGTTAGTGTGCTCCTTGCTTCCTGGAGAGTGTTCTCTGTGAATTCTGCCTCTCAGGGACCATGCTGCAAGAAGAGCAAATAATGTCTCCAGAGACATCAATAATGTGCCCCAATCTTTTTTGAGAAAGCTGTTTCCACACTCTCTGCCTCCAATTTTTTTCCCGCCTTTTCTCCAGGAGAAGCATGGTGCCCTCTGGGCTCTATTCCAGTGAAGCCTGCTTGTTGCAAGAGGTCAGAAAATTTAGCCCCTCTTGTTTTCCATGCCAATGTCTTCGGGGACTACAGTTGGTTAAAATATATCAAAACAATCAATATTTTAATCAGCTGCTTTTAAGTAAATATAAAATCCACATGTTTGCTTTTATTTTTAAAACAACCTTGAAGTTTGGATTTTAAAGCCTATGTGTCTGGCAATATCTATGTGTCTGGCAATATCACATTAAAAATGTGATGTTTGGTTTGTTATCCAGAGTAAAGGCTGACAAAAATAAATGGACATTGTTTTTCATAAGAAAGTTCTAAATTTATGTATACAGTTGTTACACTAGAACTCTTTTCCTTATTAGCAGTGTTTCAAATGAGTGAATGCCTTTTTGAATCTGGGCAAGCTTCACCATTTTCAGCTTTGTCAAATGTAGACAAGCTAGGATGAGTTAAATTTTACAAAAGGCTTTATCTCTGGAGCTCTTTTGCTATCTCTGGTTGACAGAGACTGAGGATTTTGAAAACTCTCCTCTGCTGCTTAGCCTTGTAGTATTTTAATTGCTCTGTAATAAAAATAGAGGAAAAAAATGAAAGGCCAAAGCAGAGGGAATTTTATAGCTTGCATGTTTTATGTTTCATAGATTTATTTTGTATTTAAATACTGGGGTGGGGAGACTTAGTAGATTCTGATACTATTCATTTTTGTTTTCCTGTTCAGGAAGTCAGCTGTACAGAATATCAGTTTATTGTTTATATAAAAATAGTAATATTTTACCTTTTCCAGAAGGTAATTTTCATGGTATCTTATAGAGATTTACTGTAAGAAAAGTGTGGGCATGCTTTTTATATTTATAAACTATTTTATATATTTATAAAGTATTTTGATATCTATAATTTGATATCTATAATTGAGATATCAAAAAAAGAAAAATCGGGTCAACTGGGTGGCTAAGGTGATTTAGCATCTGACTTTTGATTTTGGCTCTGGTTAGTATCTCTAGGTCCTGGGATCAAGTCCCGTATTGGGCTTCATGCTCTATGTGGAGTTTGTTTGGGATTCTCTCATTTCTTCTTCCTCTTTTCCTCCTCCTGCTAGTGTTCTCTCTCTGTCTCTCTCTAAAGAAAAAAAAAATCAAATTACCTTCTAGTGAGCAGAGATTTTTGTTCCCTAATTTGAATTTGGAAAGTTCTCAATTAAAATGCTAAAAGGAAGTGAAACAACTTCAGCCAATACTGCTGCTATTGTAAATGCAGCTTTCTTACTTGATATAATTTTATTTTTTATTACCTTATTTTATTTTTTCAGTGTTCCAAGATTCATTGTTTGTGCCCCACACCCAGTGCTCCATGCAATACATGCCCTCGGTACCCACCACCAGGCTCTCCCATCCCACCACCCCCTCCCCTCCAAGACCCTCAGTTTGTGTCTGAGTTCAAAGTCTCTCATATTTCCTTTCTCTCCCCAAATTACCCTACTTCCCATTTCCTTTCATTCTCCAACTGTCTTCTGTATTACCCCTTATGTACCACAAGTAAGTGAAACCATGTGATACTTGACTTTCCCTACGTGGCTTATTTCACTCAGCATAATCTCTTCCAATCCAGTCCATGTTGCTACAGAAGTTATGTATTCATCCTTTCTGGTGGAGGTGTAATATCCATTGTATATATGGACCATATCACAAAATATACACACACTGGAAATGACTGGCTGTCACTGGGACCGAGGCCTCTCAATGTGCACAGTCCAGAGATATAGGATTTGCAGGGATTTTGCAGGTCTTCTGGGATAAGGTATCTGCAGTACTGAGGGAGCTCCAGCTGGAGGGAGCAGGTCATGGTGTTTACAAGTTAGGTAGTAAATGCTGGTGCTGTGGATTCCTGCAAGTCATAGTGCATTTATGCAGGTAAGGGATATGGTATCTGTTAGCTTCTTTGTTCTTCGAGGTGTCTCCCAGTGAAATGGTCCCCCTGTGACAGGCTTTGAGATTAGTAAATAAGTGTGCCTCCAGTATACCCCAGGATTTTTTCAAACTGCTGTTTGCATGCTGTAACTTCTTGGGCTGTTTTTCAGTCTCTTTATGGGCTGGGCCTCAGTTTCTTATCACCTCCTGGGCTCTCCATAGCCTAGCCCGCTGATTTTTAATGTCGTAGGTCTTATGTCTTGCTGATTTTTAGTACTCATGAAGTCCGGCCCCTCTTCTTTTCAGTGGCTAACTCTATGTGGATTTCTTCCCTGTGTAGGCTCCCTGATGTGAGGGTCTGTTTCTCTCCCCTCTCCTCATTTATGGCTCCCTTTCTTGCACGGCCCATTTATTCCCTCACCCTATCTCTACCCTTTCTACCCTCTTTGATGTGGCTTCTTTTCTCCATTCAGTTGCGGAGTTTGTTCTGCCAGTCTTTGGGTTGTTTTCTGGATTATTTACTCTCATGTGACTGTTGTCCTAGTTGTATACATAGAAAGAGGTGAGCTTAGTGTCCTCCTACTCTGCAATTTTGTAATAAATTTTCCAAGTTAGATTAATCAATCAGGTTTATGTAGTACCCTTTATCAAAAAACATTTTATTTTATTTTTTTATACTATTTAAATATTTTATTTATTTATTTGAGAGAGAGTGAGATAGTGCCGTGAACACGTGCGAGAGAGCAGAAGCAGGGTGAAGGGCCAAGAGAGAAGCAGATTCCTCACTGAGCAGGGAGCCCTATGTGGGGCTCGGTTGGGGACTCTGGGATCATGGCCTGAGCTGAAGGCAGATGCTTAATGGACTGAACCACCCAGGCACCCAAAAAAAGGTTTTAAAAAATATTTATATAATCATAAACAATTTTAAAACAAACAGTTCAAATATGTGACAGTTATAACAGTTTTGGAGATAAAATATGCTTTCTACTCTGTTTCATAGGAGTGGTATATAAAGGATTTACTTGAAATATATAAGATTTTTCATGTTAGCCAAGTGTATATTTTGGAAGGTAACAAGACTTATTGTTACTTATTGGGTAGTCCTGGTATTTTAGTTTTTGTTCTCTGTGACCATATGACCTTAATTCCACACACAGATAAATGAGGAGGTTGTATTGAGACTTTTTAAAAAGATTTTATTTATTTATTTGACAGAGAAACACAGCTAGAGAGGGAACATAAACAGGGGGAGTGAGAGAGGGAGAAGCAGGCTTCCCCGCCGAGCAGGGAGCCTGATGCAGGGCTCAAACCCGGGACTCCGGTATCATGACCTGAGCCAAAGGCAGCCGCTTAACAACTGAGCCACCCAGTCACCCTGTATTAAGGCATTTTTAAAGGATTTTCTCATTCTGTTCAAAGATTCTAAAAAAATAAATTTGAAATATTTCTATGAAAATTGTATCTTTAGTGTAGACAAATAAAAATATACGCCATGTTTATTTGTATACCCTTGAAGTAGGAATCCAAGCTGTTAATGATGGTGTGATTTAGTGCTCTCATTTTCCTTTTATTTTGTAATGTCATGTAAATAGACAGTGAAATAATTTGCTTTAAAGACGAGGAACATGGCATAACAGTAAAATAACAAACACAAAGAAAATATGTGTTATATATTAGGTTTTTATTTGGAAATCATTTCAAACTTTCAGAAATTACTAGAGTACTACAAAGAACACACACACACACACACACACACACACACACACACACACACACACACACACATATTTACCCAGATTCACCTATCTTTGAAAGCTTTACATCCCAGCCTACCCCCCCAGCACACAAGCAGTGTCTCTTTCTCTCTTGCTGTTTCACTTTGCCTCACATTACCCCTGTATCTTCTTCACTGATTCCATTTCTTCTTCAACCGTCTTTAATCTAGAACTTTTCCACAGCCGAGTTTTAAACAGCATAAACTTCTTTTTCTTAATGGAATGTTTTTATCTTGTGTATGTCTAGTATTTCCTCGTGATTATAATCAAGATATGCATTCTTGACCGTAATTTAGATAGCTGATACTGAATTAGGTATCACATCTGGAGGGACAATATCTGTCTGCCTTTGGTGATGTTAATTTAGATCATTTGGTTAAGGTATTATACAATTTTTCAGTGTGTAATTACTATTTTTCACTTGAAATTAATAAGAAGTCTATATGGAGACACTTTAATACCATGCAAATATTCTGCTTCTTATCAAAATATTCCCAAAGGTTATCTAATATTTACCATAATAGTTGCAAAATGGTTTTCCAAATTTAGTATTCCACACAACACTCCAGATTCTGCTGTAAATAAACGAGACTCCTCATTTTTCATCTGTTGATTGATTTATCTGTTGATCTGTCTACTTATTGATTGATTTATTATCAGCATGGAGTTTTAAGTTCCTATTGGGCAGTAGTTTATAATTATTACTGAGTTATTTTAGTGCTCAATTTTTCCCAGATTTCATCAGCGAGAGCCCCTTCTAGCTATCCTTGTGGCATACCCCTCCCTTTTCTTTTTAGTACTACCGTACATTCTGATATAAACCTATTTTTATTTCATCTTGTTCCTACCCTTCCATAGCACTGGAATCAGCTATTTCTCTAAGAAACTTGGTTCCTTCAGTGGGGCATTTTACGACACACCAATATCTTGATGGTGGGTGTGTGTTCCTTGTTACTGAAACAGAAAAAAAGACAAGTTACTTTTAAATTAATGAAGTGCAGAACTTAAAAAATTATGTTTAAAAATTAAAATTTTATTTAAAAAATTAAGTCAAAAATTAAACTTAAAGTATGATAAGGGTATGACATTTTTAGCCAAGCAATGGGATTTCACTTTTTTTTTTTAAGATTTTTATTTATTTGACAGAGAGAAACACAGCCAGAGAGGGAACACAAGCAGGGGGAGTTAGGGAGAGAGAAGCAGGCTTCCTACCGAGCAGGGAGCCCGATGTGGGACTCGATCCCGGGTCTCCAGGATCATGATCTGAGCTGAAGGAAGTCGCTTAACCAACTGAGCCACCCAGGCGCCCCGGGATTTCACTTTTTTAAGTGTCATTTTTGTGATAGAGGTATGAAATAATTTTGAACTCATATGTGGTAACGTAGTTATAATTAATAAGCTTAATTTTCAAAAATAATAGTGTGTAAGTTGACAAAATAGGAAATACCTGCTCTAACAAAGAAAATACTATTAACTTAGGCAGTGGCGATGTATTAATACTCTATTTGAGTTACCTTGATGACTTAGTTAATAAAACAATAAATTAAAATTAAAACAGAATTAGACAAGAGATTTTGGTGAAAAAACAATTTGTTTCTGCTTCAGAATGTTGTAAACAATAGCTGTAAAAATCCATTCTGGAGTGCTATAAATGGGCAAAACTGTTTTTGAACCTCTCAGATTATCGGTTTCATAGTTTCTCTATGTATAAATAGTTCTTTGACTTTTTTGAACATACATATTTTGTGGTTGGGAAATAAAATTTGATGATGCAAACTCCTACATATTCAATAAATTGAGTAAGTCAATTCAAACTTCAATTCAAATCTCCTACATTCACTGTTCTATTTTATTTTCTGAAATCACACTATTTAATTCCTATCCTCCTCCTAAGAATCTGATTTTTTTCCATCACTCTTGCATTGTTTCACCTTTGTATTAACTGACCTTTCTAGAAATCAGGATCCATTGAAGTACAGCAATAGAAATCTAGTTAACAGACTTAGATGTTTTCTATTACTCACTAGTTGCTCACTGAGAATATTCAAGGTACTGTGTAGGAATCTGTTTCTTAAGTTACTTGAATTGCTGGTGTTCTGGTGAAGCTGGTAAAAGAGTTTGCATCCTCATTACCAAACTGCATTAGAGCAACTTATCAGATGTATTACTCAATAGGTTGCTAAGGCATGATGCCAGAAATTAAGGTATAACATGATGATATTATTAGTGCTGTATCTGGTAGTAAAAGCAGAGAAACTTTATCTCTTTTTGTCAAAATATATTTTTCCACGGGGCACCTGGGTGGCTCAGTTGGTTAAGCGACTGCCTTCAGCTCAGATCATGATCCTGGACACCCGGGATTGAGCCCCGCATCAGGCTTTCTGCTTGGTGGGAGGCCTGCTTCTCCCTCCCTCAGTCCCTTTGCTTGTGTTCCCTCTCTGGCTGTGTTTCTCTCTGTCAAATAAGTAAATAAAATATTTAAAAAATATATTTTTCCCCTAAAATTCCATGTTATGGACTACTAAGTTTCCTCTAAAACATATCTTGAAGTTGATGGTATACCATTTCCCCATCTTCTATGACAGTGATAATCAAATGCTTACTTTTTGAAACATTTTCTTGACATATCTGATCTAGGTATTTTTTTTAATCAGTGCTTCTTTTTTGATTCATCATTTCCTGTTATTGCCTCATGTTTAATGAATAATCATGTATTCTCTCTTGGTTCATTAATAATAGTACCATTATTTTGAGAGTATATCCAAAGAATTTCTTTTAGATTGACCCAATCTACATGAATCATCAACAACATACAAGAAATGATTTTTCCCCCTCCCCGGAAAGAAAATACTCTTACTAACATTGAAACAGGAGTTATCTTTGAACTGTATTCAAATGTGTCAGTTTTGTAAAACCGTACAAAGATGTTCACTTAGCTTAAGGGAACAGAACTTTGTTACGCTGTTTGAATGTTACATTAAACTAGATCATTACCTCAGGATCCTATTTAATATGTCCATCTGATATACAATTTTTTGTAGTCCATTTTCCTTTGATTTGTTTCATGTTTGGAAAGGTTGGGTTTATTTCTATTTATTTTTTACACTGTCTCAGTGATTATCTGTACATTCATTAATCTCAGTACTGTTACTTGCTGGACTTAAAACAGTTTGTGTTAGCATATTGTGTTTTGAATTTACACTCATGGTGTTGAAGGAGCTAAGATGGTTTGTAGGTTTACAGAATGCATATTTTTAAAGTATCAGTTTCCATAAATTCTTAAAACACTATTTTAGTTTTTGGTCTTATGTTTACCTAGAACAATATGAATGTTAAATATATTTAAATTATCTTATTTATTTATTTATTTAAAGAGAGATACTTGAAATTCCTATAGCAAAATGCATTTCTCCCTTTCTGGCGATTTATCATATATAATTCAGGTGCTATCGAAGACAGATTACAATATTTAAGCCGTTAAGTTTTAATTCTTTTTTTTGTATAAGATTGTATTTATTTGACAAAGAGAAACACAGCCAGAGAGGAAACACAAGCAGGGGGAGTGAGAGAGGGAGAAGCAGGCTTCCCGCCAAGTAGGGAGCCTGATGTGGGGCTCGATCCTGGATCTCTGGGATCATGACCTGAGCCAAAGGCAGTCGCTTAACCAACTGAGCCACCCAGGTGCCCTAAGTTTTAATTCTTAATTACACAATATCCCCTAGCAGCGTTGTTAACATTTATGATAAAGGGAGGGCAGAAATTCAGCAGAGACTTTTATTTATTTTTTTATGAACAGAGCTGCACAATTTGCATTTTTCCAGGTGGTATTGGGATATGTGAATAGATCACACCGCTGCTGGCTTGATGGATTCTGGGGGAATGTTTAGCAGATGCTTGCAGAATCTGAAATTTGAAGTATTCCTAAATATGTCTGGAGACACAGATATATATTCTCTGGTTTAACGTTTCAAATAATGTCTATTTCTGTGCATCTTTGTGGTTTATAATTGCCTTAATGGTATATAACTGCTTTTTTTCCTGTTTTTTTGGTTTCCTGCCCTCCAAAGGCATTTTAATGGCTTGGGGAATATACCTACCATAACCTTCAAATTAGGTGGACATTCCTATTAAATAACTGAATACATATTTTAAGGGTAATGTAGAATTTCTATAATTAGCCAATAGTTTACCTGCAAGAAGGAAAATGAAAACCACAGCCAACCTCATTTCCAGCACTTATTTCTATAGCAAAATCATCATCACTGATCTGGGCTAAAGAAGTACCATTTTCCCCCACTTCATCTGAGATGAGACAACCTTTGAAAAACTTGCACCCACCTGTTTTTTTTTCTCATTTTCCTCATTAGCTGCTTTGGTTAAAAATAAAAGCTGACAGGGGTGCTTGGTTGGCTCAGTCAGTTAAGCATGTGACTCTTGGGTTTGGCTCAGGCCATGATCTCATGGGTCTTCTCTCCCTTTGGCCCTTCCCTTCTCACAAACGAGCATGCATTTTCTCTGTAAAAATGAATAAATATATTTTAAAAAATAAAAGCTGACAAACTGGGCATTTTAGATGCCTGTGATCAGTGGCATTATAAGGTTTATAGCCTTCAGTATAATGATTACTGAATATATGCTTGTTTAAGCTCACCTATTTGTTAATTCAAACAATATTTATTGAGCTATATTAAGGCTACTTTGCTAAGTATTTTGAGATCTACAAAATGAGATTAAGTTGAACCCTTATATCTAGGAGCTTAATGTTCAAGAATAAGACTATGCACAGAACTAATGAGTAAAAGTCCTGTTGGTGGGATTGAGATGAAGTGGTGCTGGTTTTAAGTGTATAAAGGAAGGGAGGTTATGGAAGACATCATGATAATGGAGTAATTTTGCTGGACTTGTACGGATGGGTGAAATCCAGGCCTTTAACAATGTAGATGGAGGGAGGGATAGATATTTTCAGCAGAACCAATTGTGTATTGGAAATCATGCAGTTTATAATATCATTCTCCCCAAACAATAGCAGAAGGAAGTTACCCTTAGAGGAAATGGCAGAAAATTGTTTTAGAGGTGTTTGAACTGGGTTATGAGGACCTTTAAGTACTTGACTTAGAAATGCAGATTGGAGTTCAAGCAAAATATGGAAGCATGAGGGATCTCAGAAGTTCAGTGAGAGATTCTGAGTGTCTAAATAAGAATGGCACCTGCTGGGGTGCAGGAAAAATGGTTATACTTTTAATAGAATAAATAGAGTAGGGAAATAAAGAGGAAGAACAGACCAAGAGGAAGATGATGAATTGATTTGGGAAACCAAAAGTTTGGTTTGCTAGTTATTGACATTGAGGAGGAAATACCCAGTTGGTTGTGAAATGCTAGTCAGTCCTGTGCAAAAATTCTTTGAAAGTATATTCCAGGAGTGAAGTTGCTGGGTCATAGGATCTGCACATCATTAGTATTGTTTTTGAACTTGTTTTATGAAGTCATTATTTGTTTAGATTTACCCATATATTACTGCTTTATTGCTCAACGTGCTATCATATATTTTCAACCTTTGGTCTGGGATCATTTTTCTTTGTTGAAGTATATCTGTTAAAATTTCTTTCAGTGGGGATCTCTTGTTCCTTTTTAAAAATTGATTAATTTATTGGGGGGGTGGAGAGATCTTGAGCTGAGGGAGGGGTAGAGTGAGAAGGAGAAAATCCTCAAACAGACTCGCTGCTAATCTTGGAAACTAATTTATAGCTGGATCCCAGGACCCTGAGATCATGACCTGAGCTGAAATCAGGAGGAGCCTCAGGTTCAACCAACTGAGCCACCCAGGCATTCCTTATTTGTTTGTTTTTGAAAATACTTTTATTTTTGTTTCTCTTTGACAAATATTTTTGGGACATTCTAGGCTATTCTTTTCTCCCTATACACTGAAGATGTCATTCCCCAATTTTGGCTTCTGTTGTTTTTGATAAGTTAGTTCTCACTTTGTATTTCTTCTATTTCTTTTTCTTTTTTTGTGTGTATTTGATCTTAAGGTCATCTATTTACCTTTGGTGTTGAAGAATTTATATCACTATATATAGGTGTTTATTTCTTTTTATTTATCCTGCTTGGATTTTTTTTGAGCTTCCACACAGTATTTGTGTATTTCTGGAATACTGGAAAATTATCAGCCATTATCTTCTCAAATATTGCCTCTGTCCCATTCTCCCTTTTCTCACCTTCTGGAAATTAGATTATAGAAATTGTACTTTTTTACTCTATGCTACATTTCTCTTAACCTCTTTCATATTTTCCAACTATCGATCTCTAATCACTTAGAGATACATCCTGGAAAAATCCTTCAGCTGCATTTTCTAGTTCATGAATATTCCTCTTAAAGCTGTGTTTCATCTATTGCTAAAACCACTCCATTGAGATTTAAAATCTTAAGTCTTTTTTAATTTCAAGAAATTTTCATTTTCTGATCTGCTTAGTCTAATATCTTGATCTCATAACTGTAATCTACTTTATTTCTTCAGACATATTAAACATGCTAATTATCTCTATACATTTTTTTTCTGTGGGGATATTTAAGGCCTATTATGGAGATTAATATCCTTCAGAAGAGATTCATGTTTGCTTTTGCTAGATTACTACCAACCTAGGATAATGTCACAAGTTTGGCTTAAGGTTTTTCTGTGTTTTGTTTTTATACTCTTTTTTTAATATTTGATTTATTTGACACAGAAAGAAATCACAAATAGGCAGAGAGGCAGGCAAAGAAAGAGGGGGAAGCAGGCTCTCCTCCAAGCAGAGAGCCCAATGCTGGACTCGATCCCAGGACCCTGAGATTGTGACCTGAGCTGAAGGCAGAGGCTTAAACCTCTGAACCACCCAGGCACCCTTTTTTTTATACTTTTGAGGGAGTGTGAATTCAGGCTGTATGAGACTGGCTTATGATTAGGAATTGTTGTAGAATATTGCCTTCTCACTTAGCACCAAGGTTTGACATGGGCACTTTTCTTCTTAGGCCCTTTAAAAGATGGAAAAGTTAATTTCTAATTTACTGATAAACTGAGTTGTAGTTCTGTGGAATTAATGGGACAGTTTTCTCTTACTCTTTCCATTATGATCAGACCCTGAACTTTGTTTCCATTCCCCCATACTTAATGCCTTAGAAACTGATGATCAGATTCATTTGGTTTAGCATATTCACTCAAAGTCAAACCTGACTCCACTAATATTCACCTCTCTGACATTTTTGGCCTTCCAGTGTTCCTTAACTTGCTTGCCATAAATTCAAAAAATATTCATCATTTTGGATCTTTTGGAGTAGAGGCTGTCAGAGTATACATTTTACTATATTTTCAGAAACATGATGTCAGGTGATCCATTTTTAAAAAAATATTTATTTATTCATTTGAGAGAGAGAGAGAGAAAGCCAGAGCACACAAGAGTGGGGAGGGGCAGATGGAGAGGAAGAGAGAGAAACTCAGCAGGCACTGCACTGTGTGTGGAGTAGTATGCAGGTCTCAATCCTTCCAACCTGAGATCATGACCTAAGCTGAAACCAAAAGTTGGTGCTCAAACATCTGAGTCACCAAGGCACCCCTGGCTGATCGATTTTTACCTGGACATGTGATATCTCAAAACGACTTATTCTTGTACAGGTTGCCATTTCTTAAACATGAGACATTGGTACTTGAATACAGAAATCACAGTGCCTAATCTTTTTTTCTGATTTAACTTAGTAAGATTCATTTTTGAACAGGGAAATTATTACAACTACATATTGAAGAATCAAAATGATTCACAGTGTAAGTTCATGGGCAAGAATTATGTCCTGTCAATAGTTACTGTTTCCAGGCTTTCTTTCATAGAGTTCTCCCATGCCCATTCACAAAAAAAAAATTAAAAAATAAAAAACAGGCTGAGGGCATGACAAAAATCAATACTGTCTACATAGAACATTATCTTACTAATGGGCCCTTAATAATGAATGCATGTGTACTTCTGTGTATATATGTGTAATTTCTGATTCTCAGCTCGGCATTTTAGGGCATTAAAGGAAAGTCGCCAGAATATAATTGCTTTAGGCTTGAGAAGCTGTGGCAGAGGCTGTGTTTATCATGTAAAGTTACTTGACACTAAGATTTTTGCCATAGGAAAGTCTGTCCCGGTTGTTATCTGCTACCAATAATGGGTATTACCAGGGAAAAACATATGCCAGCTGTTAAGTTTCATGCTAGGGATAGAAATAGAAGACATAAATTATAAAATCACCATTATTAGTTATAATATTCAGCAATAAATAAGTATGGCATCTTAAATACAATTTAATTATGGATATTAGGGTTAACATTCATTAACTATGGAAAGGCTGCCATTGAATTTGTTAAAATAGAGTGTATTAAAATTTCTAACCCATAGAATTTTAATAATTTTTACAGTTTGTCAATATACTATTTCACTAATTTCATTTAGTTCAACAAGCATTTTTTTTCACTGCCTCTTATATACCAAAATGGTACTAGTTTTTGGTTATACAAATATGGTTGAGATATGGCTGATGTCTTTAAGCAGCTCTACTTAATTGAGGAACTGGATATCTAAATTAACCATAATGCAGTATATTAAATACTACAACCAGGTAGGAACAAAAAGCTGCAGAGGAAGGTATAATTAATTCTGCTTGAAAAGTTCAGGAAAGTATCCTAGAGGAGATATTTTAGCCATGCCAATTTTTTTTAGGCTGAGGAGTGTGATATAAAGAATATCAGTAAAGACATACAGGCTTGGGATTTCCTTATTTTTTCCAGGAATGGTGATATTCTGGTGTGGCTGGAGCATTCAGATACCTGGGGGATATTGCTTTAATTTCCAGCCAAGTTTTGAAAGACCCTGAATGTCATGCTTATGATTTACCCTACAGGTAGTGAAAAAATAGTAAGAAAATCATAATGTTTTACTTTTCTATTAATTATTTTATTTTCTCAGTGTTCCAAGATTCATTATTTATCCTCCACACCCAGTGCTCCATGCAATACCTGCCATCAATACCCACCACTGGGCTCACCCATCCCCCCACCCCCATCCCATCCAAGACCTTTAGTTTGTTTCTGAGTCCAAAGTCTGTCACATTTCATCTCCCTCTCTGATTTACCCCAATTCACATTTCCTTTCCTTCTTTTTCTGTCCTCCATTATACTCCTTAGGCTCCACAAGTGAGTGAAATGATATGATCTTTGACTTTCTCTGCTTGGCTTATTTTACTCAGCATAATCACCTCCAATGCAGTCCATGTTGCTACAAAAGTCGGATATTCATCCTTTCTGATGGAGGCATAATATTCCATTGTATATATGGACCACATCTTCTTTATCCATTCATCTGTTGAAGGGCATTTTGGCTCTTTCCACAGTTTGGCGATTGTGGCCATTGCTGTAATGAACATTGAGATCTGGCCCTTTTTTCTCACTACATATGTATCTTTGGAGTAAAAACCCAGTAGTACAATTGCAGGGTCATATGGTAGCTCTATTTTTAATTTTTTGACGAATCTCCACACTTTTCCAATGCGGCTGCACCAACTTGCATTCCCACCAGCAATGTAAGAGGGTTCCCTTTTCTCCACAGCCTCTCCAACACTTGTTGTTTCCTGTCCTGTTAATTTCGGTCATTCTGACTGATGTAAGGTAGTATTTCAATGTGGTTTTGATTTGAATTTCCCTGGTGGCTAATGATAACGAAGATTTTTTCATGTGTCTATTAGCAATTTGTATGTCGCCTATGGAGAAGTGACTCTTTATGTCCCCTGCCCTTTTTTTGATGTGATGATCTTTATTTTGGTTGTTGAGTTTGAGGAGTTCTTTATGGATCTTGGATATCAGCCCCTTGTCTGTAGTGTCATTTGCAAATATCTTCTCCCATTCCGTGGGTTGCCTCTTTGTTTCGTTGACTGTTTGCTTTGCTGTGCAGAAGCTTTTTATTTTGATGAAGTCCCAAAAGTTCTTTTTCACTTTTGTTTCCTTTGACTTTGGGGATGTGTATTGAAAGAAGTTGCTGTGGCCAATGTCAAAGAGGTTACTGCCTATGTTCTCCTCTAGGATTTTGATAGATTCCTGCCTCATGTTGAGGTCTAGCACCATTTATTGAACAGACTGTCTACCACTGGAAATTTTTTCCTGCTTTGTCGAAGATTATTTGACCGTAGAGTTGCAGGTCCATATCTGGACTCTGGACTCTGTTCCATTGGTCTATGTGTCAGCTTTTATGCCAATACCATGTTGTCTTGGTGATCACAGCTTTGTAATAAAGCCTGAAATCAGGTGACGTGATATCCTCAGCTTCGTTTTTCTTTTTTAACATTTCCTTAGTGATTCTGCCTTTTTTTGGAAAAATATTGGTGGAATTTTGATTGGGATGGCATTGAAAGTACAGATTCCTCCAGGCAATATAGACAGTTTAGCAATGTTTATTCTCCCTATCCATGAGCATGGAATGCTCTTCCATCTTTTTTTGTCTTCTTCAGTTTTTTCATGAGTGTTATGTAGTTCCTTGAATACAAATCCTTTACTTCTGTGCTTAAGTTTATTCCTAGGTATCTTATGATTTCTGGTGCTATAGTAAATGGAATCAATTCTCTCGTTTCCTTTTTATATTTTCATTGTTAGTGTACAAGAACACAACTGGTTTCTATGCACTGATTTTGTATCCTGCCACATTACTAAATTGTTGTATGAGTTGTAGTAGTTTGGGGGTAGATTCCTTTGGGTTTTCCAAATAAAACTATCATGTCATCTGTGAAGAGAGAGAGTTTGACCTCTTCTTTGCCAATATGAGTACCTATTATTTATGTTGTCTGATTTCTGTTGCTAGGACTTCTAACAGTATGCTGAACAATAGTGGCAAGAGTGGGCATCCTTCTCTTGTTCCTGATTTCACTGTGAAGACTGTCAGCTTTTCTCCACTGAGAGTAATACTCGCTATGGGTTTTTCATAGATAGGTTTTATGAGATTGAGGAATGTTCCCTGTGTCCCTATACTTTGAAGAGTTTTAATAATGAACGGGTACTGTGTTTTGTCAGATGTTTTTTCCATACCAATTGAGAGGACCATGTGGTTCTTCTCTCTTCTCTTATTGATTTGTTCTGTCACATTGATTGATTTGCAAATGCTGAACCACCCTTACATGCCAGGGATAAATCCCACCTTGTCATGGTCAGCAATCATTTTAATGTAGAGTTGGATCCTATTAGCTAGGATCTTGTTAAGAATCTTGGCACCCATGTTCATCGGGGTTATTGGTCTGAAGTTCTTCTTTTTGATGGGGTCGTTGCCTGGTTTGGGGATTAAAGTAATGCTGGCTTCATAGAAAGTCTGGAGTTTTTCAGTATGTTTCTATTATTTGAAACAGCTTCAGGAGAATAGGTATTATCTCTTCTTTGAATGTTTGGCAGAATTCCCCAAGGAATCTGACAGGTCCTAGGCTCTTGTTTTTTGGGGTATTTTTGATCACTGCTTCAATCTCATTACTAGATATTGGTCTATTCAGATTGTCAATTTCTTCCTGTTTCAATCTTGGAAGTGTATAGGTTTCCAGGCAGGCATCCATATCTTCTAGGTTGTTTAACTTATTGGCATGTAATTGTTGATAGTAATTTCTGATGATTGTTTCTGTTTCCTTGGCATTAATCATGATCTCTCCCCTTTCATTCATAATTGTATAATTTGGGTCCTCTCCCTTCTTTTGTATTAGTTTGGCCAGTGATTTATCGATCTTATTGATTCTTTCAAAGAACTACCTTCTCTTTTCGTTGATGTATTCTACTGCATCTTTAGTTTCTAAGTCATTGATCTTGCTGTAATCTTAATTATTTCCCTTCTTGTGTGTGGGGTTGGCTTAATTTGTTGTTGATTTTCCAGTTCTTTAAGGTATAAAGAGAGTTGGTGTATTCATGATTTTTCAGTTTTCTTGAGAGAGGTTTAGATGGCTAGATATTTCCCCCTTAGGACTGCTTTCACCATATCCTATAGGTTTTGGATCAATGTGTCTTCATTATTATTGGTTTCCATGAGATGTTTAAGATCTTCTTTGATTTCTTGGCTGATCCAAACATTCTTGAGTAAGATAGTCTTTAGCTTCCAAGTGCTTAAATTCCTTCTGAACTTTTTATTCTGGTTGAGTTCCAGTTTCAAGGCATTGTGGTCAGAACATATGCAAGGAATAATCTCAGTCTTTTGGTATTGATACAGCCCTGATTTGTGACCTAGTATGTGGTCACTTTTGGAGAAAGTTCCCTGTGCACTCGAGAAGAATTTGTATTCTGTTGTTTTAAGATGGAATGTTCTGAATATATCTGTGAGGTCCATCTGGTCCAATGTGTCATTCAGTGCTCTTGTTTCTTTACTGATTTTCTGTGTAGATAATCTGTCCAGTGCCGAGAGTAGTGTGTTAAGATCTCCTACAATTAATGTATTCATATTGATATGACCCTTTACTTTGCTTAACAGTCAACTTATATAGTTGGCTGCCCCCATGTTGGGGACAAAAACATTTACAATTGTTAGATATTCTCGGTGTATAGACCCTTTAAGAATGATATAGTGTCCTTCTGTATCTCTTTCTACAGTTTTTAGATTAATGTAATTTTTCTGATATGAGAGTCACTACCCAAGGTTTGTTTTGAGGTCCATTGGCATGAAAGCTTGTTCTCCATCTTGTCACCTTCAATCTGGATGTATCTTTAGATTCAGATGTGTCTCTTGTAGATGGCATATGGACAGGTCCTGTTGTTTTATCCATTCTGCAATGGTGTGCCATTTTATTGGAGCATTTATGCTGTTCACATTGGGAGTGATTATTGATAGGTACATTTTTATTGACATCATGTTGCCTGTGAAGTTCTTGCTTCTATAGATTACCTCTGTAAATTTCTGTTCTATGTCACTCTTGTGTTTTTTCCCCTTTTATAGAACGTCCCTCAATATTTCTTGTAGTGCTGGCTTGGTGGTCACATAATCTTTTAGATCTTGCTGGTCCTGGAAGCTCTTTATCACTCCCTCCATTTTGAAAGTCAGCCTTGCTGGGTACATGGTCCTTGGTTGCATATTTTTTCTTCATATAATAATTTCCTGAATATATCTTACCAGCCCTTTCTGGCTTGCCAGTTTTCTGTGAACAGGTCTGACATTATTCTGATGGTCCTCCCCCTGTACGTAGGGGATCTCTTCCCTGTAGCTGTCTTTAAGACATATTCTTTGAATTTATGATTCGTTAATTTCATAGTTATGTGCCTGGAGGTTTTTTTAGCCTTTTTGATCTTAGGGGGTGTCCTGTCTGCCTCTAGGGCATGAACACTTGTTTCATTCTCCAAATTAAGGACACTTCCTTCCAGGATTTATTCAAGTATATCTGCCAGTCTTCTCTCTCTCAACTCCCTCAGGGATTCCAATAATTCTGATATTGGAGTGTTTCATGGTGCCATTTATTTCCCTAATTCTATTTTCATGGAATTTTAGCTGTTTGATCCAAGACTTCTCCTGTTCTGTTTTCTCAGTCAATTTGTCTTCTAGATCACTAATGTGATCTTCTGCTTCACGTACCCTAGCTGTTAGAGTATTTAGATTTTATTGGATCTCAGTTGATAGCATTTTTAATACCTCTCAAGTATGCTTTTATTTCTGCTCTTAGAGATTCTATCTTGCCCCTAATGGTCTTTTCCAGCTTAGCTATTACTTGGATAATTGTTATCCTTATTTCCATTTGTGTCATATTGTTCATGTCCATATCCAGTAGTTCTGTGACAGGGATTGCAGTCTCTGATTTTTTCTTCTGTTGGGTGTTCCTCCTCCAAGTCATTTTGGTGAGAGGTTGTTGAGGGATATATAGCTGAATATATCGACCTCGATCCAGACCAGTTGCCTGTTGGAAGGTTTTGGAGCAATCAGAAGTCATCACCAAAAAGGAATAAGAAAGAAAAAAAGAGAGAGAAGAAGAGAAAAAAAGTAAGAAAAATCCCGGCCAAAATGAGCCTTAATGGTAGGAATTTATTGCACAAAAACAAAAAAGAATAAGCAAAAATACTGTTGAAAGTAAAAGAAGGGGAAAAAAAGTAAAAAGCAAAACTCAGCTCAAAAGACCCCCAGGAATAATATTTATATAGTACAAAGGCAAAAAGGAATACACAGAAACACAGAGAAGAATAAGAGCAGAAGATGAGTACAAACCCTTATTGCCGGCAGTGAAAGTATTTCAATTCCTCCTGGGTGTATCTTGTTATTTTTGTTAGAGGATTCAACTTTCTAGAAATATAGGGACTTTAAAACTACTTTATATATAGGGGTAGTACTAAATAGGAATGAAGGATTACCTTGAATCTTATATCTATATCAATATATTTTTAAAAAAAGGAAAAAGGAAAAAACAAACACAAGTATATGTATGAAAAAAAGTTCAAGTTAGAAAGTTACTATATAATGCTGTATTAAATATAAAGTTGTAATAAGTGGGTTAAAAAATAAAAGAACAAGCATCGTGAGAAAAAATTTAAAGATTTTAAAAAATGACTTAAGAATATAAATGAAAAGCTAAAATAAAATGATAAGCTGTATCTATAATATACAGGTTTTGTTGTAGTATTGGGAGCTTAATATATTGTTTTTCTCCAATGCTGGGATTTTACAGTTTTATGGAAACCCTTTGGTGCTTGTTCTCTTGTTCTTTTGGCTTGCCTTCTGGGGTATTGGCCTACTGAGTTGTTTTCCAGTCAGTCTGGGTTTGGCTGAGTTACCCTAACCCCTAATGGAAACCGATTTTTCAGGCTTTTATTTCTCTGGAAGTTTTTGTTCGTTTGCAGCTTTTTGCAGCTTTTCAGAGTCAGAGCAAAGTAAGCTGTCCACACCCAGACCTCCTTCCCAGAACGAAGCCTCAGTCTGCTCCCCTCTGGATGGTCCTGGACACATAGACTCCCCGTCTTTACTGTCCCCTGCATAGCACCACCTCTCACAGGTACATGCTCCCCCAATCACCAACCACAGTGGTGCCCAAGGTCCCCCAGTTGTCCCTTCTTCCCAGTGCCACAGAAACCACAAGTGATATCAGATTGTATGAGCCTGCCATTTTTGGGAATTCTATTTGGAGCTCAAACTCATGCTGGATGGTCTGGGACCTGGTTTTCCCACATGTTGCGGGAAGGCTGAGGGGCAGTGGCCTCCAGTGCACGACTCCCCTTCAGTTTCTTCTATTTTTTTTTTTAAGATTTTATTTATTTGACAGAGAGAAACACAGCCAGAAAGGGAACACAAGCAGTGGTGGGAGTGAGAGAGGGAGAAGCAGGCTTCCCGCCAAGCAGGGAGCCCCATGTGGTGCTTGATCCAGGGTTTGTGGGATCATGACCTGAGCTGAAGGCAGTCGTTTAACCAACTGAGCCACCCAGGCACCCCTCCCCTTCAGTTTCATTCCCGCGCTAGGGAGCACCATCTATTGCCGTCCCGCGACTGCAGTTTTATGTCACTGCCAGTGGCTGTCACATTCCCCCAGTTGTCCCTTTTGCCCCTTTGTTTTTGGGGTGCCTGGATGGCTCAGTGGGTTAAAGCCTCTGCCTTCAGCTCAGGTCATGATCTCATGGTCCTGGAATCGTGGCCTGCATTGGGCTCTCTGCTCAGCAGAGAGCCTGCATCCTCCTCTCTCTGCCTGCCTCTCTGCCTACTTGTGATCTCTCTCTCTGTCAAATAAATAAATAAGATCTTTTTTTTT
>PITA01025904.1:0-23555 GCA_004023965.1 Spilogale gracilis
ATGCGATACTTGACTTTCTCTTCTTGGCTTATTTCACTCAGCATAATCTCTTCCAGTCCAGTCCATGTTGCTACAAAAGTTGGGTATTCATCCTTTCTGACGGAGGCATAGTATTCCATTGTATATATGTACCACATCTTCTTTATCCATTCATCTGTTGATGGGCACCTTGGCTCTTTCCACAGTTTGGCGATTGTTGGCCAAGACCCTTTTAAAACACTTGACTCTAATAAAGTATCCTCTCTCTCAGCCTGTTATTTCATATGTAAATCTGGCATAATGTTTGCCTCTCATTGATTCATAAAATTCCTACTCTTTACCAGGCATCTTATTGAATCTTAATGATAAAAAAATGAACAAAAATCCAGCTCCCTGAGGAGGTTACAATTAAGTTTAGATTAATATACGTGCAAATACTTGACACAATATCATTAGCACTACTGTTGATCATAAGGAGCTAGAAAAAAAGCAAAGAGTTATTTTTCTCCTCCTAAATTAGGGAAATTTCCTCTAACCCTGATGTGATAAAAATATAAAATATATAGCATCACATTTGAAGTAGTCTTGTCAAATAATTTAACTAAAATCTAATCAAGTCTTTAGATCTGTTTAACCTTACAGGAAATGAAAGGGATAGAAGAGCAAGTTAAGTAATATCATAAGAAAACCTTCAGACGAGCAAGAAGGTGGAATGTTCTAAAGGACAACTGGTTTGATTTCTTCAAGTCAACATCATTAAAATTTTCAAATGAAACAGGACTCTTTTTTAAAAGACTTAAAAGACATAATAACCAAATATATTACATGATTCTTGATTATGCCCTGATTTGTACAAACCATTAGTAAACATAATGCAGATAAAAGAGGGAATTTGAAGGTGGACTGGATAGTGGCATATATTGGAGAAATATTGCTAATTTTTAGGAGTGTTACGGTATTATGGTTATGTTGGAAATACCCTGTTTATAACAGTGATTTAGTGAAAAGTCATAATGTCTTATTTCATATTAAAATATGGCAGCGAAATGAATGAACCAAAATGGCAATAATATTAACAGTGATAAAATGATGTGATAAATATAGTGCTGTTCCACTATATAATTCCTTCTAAATTTCTATGTATCTGAAATACTTCATAATAAAGCCTTAAAAGATAAAAAGTAAATAAGATAATAGATTCGAAATCACTTTGTATACTCTGAAAGGATAGACAGAGAAAAAAGAAAAAAAAAGTATTGGAGGAAGAAGGAATAGTCCTTTTTCAAGCATGCATGCTGCTTTGGCCCACACTGCTAAGAGAAGTTAGGACTGGCCAGCATTTGAGAGCCAATAGAAACCAGAAACAACATCATGGATTCTTAGGTCGTGATCTTTTCAAGACCTCCCTTCACACCAAGATGACCTTGATGAAAACTGAAGACAAATGTCTTCTTGCTGAGAAAGGTAGACCAAAGCAACTTGATCTTATTAAAAAAAACAAAAACAAAAACAAAACAAAACCAGAAAGCCTGCAACCATTTCCATGTAACTGGTGAGTTTTCTTTTTTACAGAACAGTGGGATTTGGCACCCGAAGCAGAAGTTTGAAACCATGGATGATTGCCCTTCTCATTGTGTCCTTACTGACAGTGCTGGCAGTGACCATTGGTGTTCTGGTTCACTTGTTAGTATCTGGTAGGTCAAAATTATGGATTTTATCCAGTTTGAGTTCATTTACCTGCAAATCTTCATTCATATATATGTATATGTAATTTCATCCAAAAATAGTTTTGTACTTTTACCATAAAATGCCCACATTTAGAATTGTTTAAATTTATTCAATAATTTTATTAAGAAATAATTACTGAGTGCCTAATTATACATGAATATTTTTCTGGAAGACTCAAGATATAGCATTAAGTATAGCAGACCAGTTTCCTGTCTACTTAGAGCTCACGATCTAGTATTCTTTTAAGATTCTACACAGAAAAAAAAAAGGAAAAAAAAAAAAAGATTCCACACAGAAGATAAAAAATAATAACTGAAATTTACTAACAATCATAATTCCAATCACTCAAGTGAAAAATTATGATAAATTAGTTATTAAATTCATTATTAAAATTGGCTCATTTACTCATCATCCTATCCATCAATATTTCAAAAACAAAAGAAAAATGCATATCCAATGTAATAATGAATTTTTAAATTATTGGTAAAGTATAGATATGACAGAATGTTGCTGCTTATTTTTAGAGAAAATTTCATTCTTTCCAAAATGATATTCAAATATTTTAATTGCCTAAATAAATTAATAAAATCATTATATTTGTAATCACACAAGTACTGCATTTCAGAATTCTTTCTAAATTGTATCTTTCTCTGGGGCGCCTGAGTGGCTGTCTTTAAGCATCTGCCTTTGGCTCAAGTCATGAATCTGGAGTCCCAGGATCGAGTCCCGCATTCAGGCTCCCTGCTTGGCGGGAAGCCTACTTCTCCCTCTCACATTCCCCCTGCTTGTGTTCCCGCTCTGCTTGTGTTTCTCTTTCTCAAATTAAAAATAAAATAAAATAAAATAAAATAAAATAAAATAAAATAAAATAAAATAAAATAAAATAAAATAAAATAAAATAAAATAAAATAAAATAAAAATGAATTGTATCTTTCTCTACACAGACTGCAGACCATTAACATTTTTGACAAATCTCACAGTGTCACTTACACAAGTGTATATGATAACAGCTAGCTCAGGTTGTTTTCTTGAATGGTCTCATCTATTGTCATCTTCCTCAGATTTGATGGGGAGTGATGAAGACTCTATCAGGAACTTTAAAGGTTTTAAGAACACAGTTCTGGGCCTACTATGACAACCCCACCTGTAGTTTATGTCAATGGCCAAAGATTCTCAGGTCAGTTAATTTGCACAAAAGCCCCTTTATTATGACTACAAGGTTTGATAACTATATAGATTGTATAAATAAATATCTGGGGAACCAAAAAAAGCACTACAGAGTCTAAGATGTCTGATGTAGAAGATGCACCATCCTGAGATCCCTCTTTCTTTCCTAGCTCCATAACTGGGAAACCCATTTTACCTTCCCTGAGCCAGGCTCCCCAGGGAGAGATCATTGTTCTGTGATTGCTCCATTCTCTATCTTTAACTCTTTGTAGCTTTCTTGTCCATCCCCCCTATATAAGGACATACTCCTAAGATTACCAGATTTCCCAGGAGTCTCCACTGCCCTCTGTTTTCTTACCTCTCCCAGTAGCCAGAGATCTGACTGATTTACCCCAGTTTATAGTGTTTTTACCTCCCACCTCTGACAGTTTTTCCTCTTTCTTTTCCTGTCTTTCTTACTATACCTGGCTCTCCCATTACAAATAAAAATTCACAAGGACTTTCATTTACATCTACTTCCAATAGAGTATAAGGTGGTATCCATTTCATTTTCCCTCAGCAAGCGACAATATAGGAATTAATGGTTCCAGCTCTAGAGTCACATTGTCTAGGTTTAAATTCAGGCTACTTATTAGTTATAGGGCATGGAGCAAAGTTACTTAACACCTCTGTGCTTCACTTCACCTGTGAAATGGAGGTAACACCAATCTTGGAGAGCTAGAATGAGGACCAAATGAATTAATACATGTAAAGTGCCTAGAACAATGTTTGACAACATAATAATACACACTCAATAAATACCAGCTATTATTAAAATAAAACATTAATCATCATTTTCATCAATATTATTATGAAACTTAATTTAAAAAAAAATCTCAGCAATAATTCAAGACTTCGCATTAGCCCTGTTATATTTTGCTTTAGATCCTGAAATGTATGCCCATAGCATGTAATTTCTTACTTTTCTTTTGCTTCACAGAACAGAAAATGGAGTATTATCATGGCACCTTTAAAATTTCAGATCTACGAGCCAATAGTAATTCCAGACAAAACAGTACATACCAACTTAAGGATTTACGGGAGATGAGTGAGAATTTGGTAAGACAGATGATATCCTTTCTGTTGTAAAATAATGAAGATGGAAGGGATTTGTGAATCATTTCCTTCAATATTTCTCAAAAGATGTTTTTCAGACCACCTGCATCAAAATCACCTTGAAGATTCCTAAGCCCCACCCCAGATTCACTGAGTCAGTGTCTAATAAGATGGGTAGTCAAGGATGAGGGAGTAAAGGAATCTGTATTCTAACAATGATTCTGATATACCACTCTTTCTAATTCAATCATCTCATTTAAAGGTGAGAGAACTGAGGCCAACTCTATCCCAGCCTATGGCTTCCCCCATTGCCCCATAATATCACCCAAGTTGTAAAGTTTAGCCATATCAGAAATGGTTATTCGTAAATCCACATGCTTTTTTTTTTTGGACCACATTTTAAGATTTAAAATATTTTTAAAATATCTAAGAAGGAAAGATAATCACAAATATTTATTTTATCTCACAAACATGATAATAAAGATAAAATAGCAAGACCTATTGTGTAATATCAAATGCAATACTAATAATTTTGTTAAACTAAAATATAAGACTTGGGGCACCTGGGTGGCTCAGTCATTAAGCCTCTGCCTTCAGCTCAGGTCATGATCCTAGGGTCCTGGGATCGAGCCCCGAATCGGGCTCCCTGCTCTACAGGAAGCCTGCTTCTCCCTGTCTTCCTCCCCTTGCTTATGTTCCCTCTCTCGCTGTGTCTCTCTCTGTCAAATAAATAAATAAAATATTTTAAAAAAATAAAATACAGGACTTCCCATCAAAAGGAAAAAGTAAACCCAGTTATATAATAATTCTCTTCAGGATGTGTGTGAACCATCACTCAGAAACTAAGCTCAATTTAACTTCTTTGACAAGGAAGAGTGGGAATGGCAGATGTACTGGTTTGTTTTAATAGTCAGTGAACCTTTTTAGTTCTAAACATTTCCTTTCTTTCTCAAATCAATTTTCATGTTTTCATATCACCAACTGATCTTTATCCCTATGCATACTCAGTTGCAACATATTTGCAATAATATGGAGTTTATAACCTATATTTTCAAGCCTCACTAAATCATGTACTTTGGTTCCATCTTGCAGTCTTTTCCCTCCAAATCATTAATTAATATCTATAGGCTGAAATACATTCTTCCATTTTTTATATCTATAGAACCTTAGAAAACAGCATTTGCAATCATTTCTTAAGGAATGCCAAAGAAACCTGGATATATGCCCTTGGACTTCCGTTATCCCTCTGATGCTGAGTGACTCCACATAATGTCTTAAATGTAAAAACAATAATAAAAAATAATCTGTCTTTAATGTACAAATTCTTTGAGCTTGGGAACTGTTTACAATAAATCAAGAAAGTCTAAAATCTGTTTTATGCTTTATGGCCAACATTGTTGTTGCTTTAGGCTAACCAAAGACACTGTCTTGACTGAAGTAAATGGACAGAAATGCAGTAGATCTTTTAAAAGGAAGTGAAGAAAGGCAGAAGTGCATTTATAATAGCAAAATTGTGTTAGGTTTCAGTAAAGCATGCATTTCTAGGAATGAAGGAGCCTCAGGTGCAAAGGCTGTTAGGTAATAACACATCATGAGCACAGGCAAGGTACTTCTCTGGTCGTCATTATTTTTCTCATAATACATTTCCATTCACCTCTCCCTGCAGGCAACCATTCTTTATTTCACATGTATTTTTTTGTTTGCATTCATCCTTGCAAAAATGAATTTTATTGTTTTGTATGCACATGCTTTTAATTTATTCTTTTTGTTATAAATCAATTGTCTTAGTTTGGGCAACAAAGCACCAGACACTGAATGGCTTATAAATACCAGAAATTTACTTCTCAAAGTTTTGAAGGCTGAGGTCTTGAGATCAGGGAACAGCCATGGTCAGGTTCTGGTGAGGACCCTCTTTCAGGTTGCAGATTGCAGATTTCTAGGTGTATCCTCACATAGTTGAGAGCAGACCTGAAAGGTTCTCTGGGTTTCTAGTTAAAGGGCACCAACTCAATTCATGACCTAATCACCTCTCAAAAGCCCCACCTCCTAATACCGTTACAGTGAGAGTTAGCATTTCAACATATGAATGCGGAGGGGCGGAGAGGCGACAAATATTCAGTTCAAGGCAGCACTTTTTGTTTCAGACTTTTTTACTCAAACTGTTTTTTAAGCTCTATTCATGTTGGTAAATGTACATCTAATCCATTGCTATCTGCCTCCACAGAGTGATTCACGGTATGTATCTGCCATATTTTTACCTCCTGCCCGTCCTCCTAAGAAATGCTGCACTAAACTGCCTCCTATTTGTCCCTTATGGACCTTTGCAAGTTCTTCTGAAGGCAGAATTACTGGGTCAGTGGGTATGCATGCACTTCCCATGTCCCCACATCTTTGCCAGCACTTGGTATTATTTGGTTTGCTGATTTCTGCCAGCCTAAAAAACAATAAGTTACATCTTATTTATGATTTAGTTTACATTTTTCTAATTACTAATAAGTTTTCACACTATTAAACATGCTTGTTAGCCAAATTTTCATTTTTATAAATTGTTGGTACCTATGCTTTACCTGTTTCACTATTAGAGTTATTTTGTTTTATTCGTGTTATTTTCCAGGAGTTCCTTATATTTTCTAGATATGAACAGTTTGTTGATTATAGAAATTACAATTATTCATTCTGTTTTCTATTAATTTGGACTATGTTGTCCTTCATGAAGTAGAAATCGATAATTTTGAAGTAATCATCTTCATCAATTTTCTTTGCATTGTGTTCATGTTTTTAAAGTTTTTTAATAGAAGACATTCCCTCTAAGTCATAAAAATATTTTACTATATTTTCTTCTATTAAATTAATGTTTTCTTTTTTCACTAGGTCTTTAATGTATCTAAAGTCCACCTTGTATGTAATGTTAAGTAGGGACCCAGGTTTTATTCTGCATATTAGTGAGCTAGTTTTCCCAATTTAACTAAACAATCTTTCTTCCCATTGTATGATATGATTGTTCAGCTCTTTGCATTTCTTTGCACTTGAGTCTTACAGAAAAGGAAACACAATCTATCTCCTTAAACTGCTTCTAATATCTTTGCGGAAATAAGAATAACACACATGAAAGTGAATAGCCTGACATAATTAGGGACTAACTGTACGTTGAGTACTTTAAGGGCAGAATAACTTCAAAGAAAAGGAATTTAATTAGTTTTCCTACGGTCCAAAAAGACTATTATTTAGCCCTGTTTAAATGAGACAGGTGTCCGTTTTCCTTCACTCACCACTAAGTTACCCTTAGAATTACACAGAGTTCATGCCTCATCCTGAGCCACTCCTGTTTATTGTTGTTAAACCCCAATGAATAAAACCAGATTCTTTTCCTGTCCTATATGGGTGCTAACTAGACAACCAAGAAAGACAGGTCGCAGGTCCTGTTCTTCCTCATAATTGGGGATTTACAGATTTGAATGCAAATGGAGGTACAAAAGCAAAATAAGTTCATGCTCAGATACTGCTAAAAGAACTCTGGTAACCAGACACCAGTAATTCATGACATTCCCATATAAGTAGGTGACTTTCTGTAATTATTATAAGTTTGGGTAGGGTCACTGGCTGAGGTAGTACTTTACTTTATTTGAAGAAATATATTTTAGCAATATCAAGAAATATTTTTAAACTAGAGGATCATTACAAATATGAAAGCTATAAGCTTGTAATACTATAGCAATAATTAACATGTACTGGGTGCCAACTACATCAAGCACCCTATATGTATAATTCTCAAAAATAACTTTATGAGGTAAGTGCAATTTCTATCACAATTTTACAGATGAGAAATTCAAGGTACAGAAAAGTAAATTTATTCAACATCATACAGCTAGTAAATGATAATAGTTAAAATTTAAGATTACATGTTCTTTGTAAACTTCCATCATCCCTAAGAATCATCTGTGTGATTTTACTTCCCATCTACAATCCCACAAAATTCCAGAAATCGGTTTATTCCTCGTACATTAGTCTCTTTCAGTTACACTATTGACATGGGCCAGTGACCAGCAACTGCATTAACAATGGCAACAGTTGGGAATTTTCTTAAGGTTGTCTCCCCCTAAAAAACACAGCTCCTATGCCCAAAGAGCACCCAGGGACAACCAAAAAGGGCTTAAAAATGATTCTCAAAATATCCTTGATACTATGTGTCTATACAGTCTCTAACTGTAGAAATGAGAAACTTGGAAAAAGAAAGAGATGCAAGGAGATAAATTAATTAGAAATTTACTCTAAAGGAATGAGAACACGAAAGTGAGAGATTTGGCTCTGATCAACACTGAGGCAGGAAATGCTTCTACCAAGAAAAGGAAACTGAGTCAAGTTAAACTTAAACTTAGCAAAAGTACTTTGTTTAAGTTTGGAGTTGCATAAGGTAAGAGAAGTAAAAGATCCTCCATGTTTGGTGGGGCTGTGGCCCTATTCCTAGAAAGAAGATTTGAGAAAAAACTAAGCAGACATTATCAAGAAACTTCATGTTCAGAGGTTAGAAAGATTGAAGGTAGGAGAACACATACATATTTATTTTGTAATTAAGTTTAGGCATATCTGAAAGAAGAAGATGTGTATCACTGCACCTCTAATTTCAATGTGTTTAATTTGAATCCTGGAAGAAAAAGATAATTGTTGTATATTTCATGTATAACCTGCAATGTAACACTGAAAAGGAGACATTATGATCCACACTTTAGAGATTAGAGAACTAAGCCTCTAAAGTTAAGGTCCACAGTCAGTAAATGACAGCAGGAGATGCAAAGCCATGGAAGTTATTTGAACACGTGCTCCTTCCATTAAATTGTTCTACTTGTAAGGAACTCTTTCCTAAGATAGGAAGCTGAGTTCTACACCAATTTTTCTCCCACTTAATACTTAAATTTATTATTTTCATATTTTTTAATTTAAATTTTGTTAGTTACTAGTCACATATTCTGTTCTAGGTAACTTTCAGTTAAGCAACACATTGGGTTTATTTGTTATATAAATATGTCCTCCTCAATAGTTAACTCACTTCACGGTATCAGCTTTTTGTTCAGCTTTACTGAGATACAATTTACAGAATACATTGTATCATTTTATGGTATAAAACATTTTGATTTGCTATATTGCAAAATGATTATCACTGTAACACCTCCATTGTGTCACATAATTACCCTTTCTTTTTCAAGGTGAGAACATTTCAGATCTTATTCTCTTAGCAACATTCAAGTGTATAACACAGTATTATTACCTATAATCTCCATGTTGTACATTAGGTCCCTAGAACTTATTGATCTTATAATTTGAAGTTTGTGCCCTTTCATCAACATCTCCCTGCTTCTGCCATGCCCCCACTCCCACCCCCAGCCTTGGTAACCACCATTCTACTCTGTTTCTGTAAATTCAGCTTTTTATTTTTATTTTTTCATCAAGGAATTTTAATATACCTTACACTTACCCTAATGCTATTCTTTGGCTTTTGAATTCAGCTTTTTAGATTCCACATATAAGTGATATCATACAGTATTTATCTTTGTCTGACTTATTTCACTTAGCATAATGCCCTTAAGTTCTATCCTCAAATAGCAGGTCAAATAGCAGGACACACTCCTTTGTATATAGACCCACAAGTGGGATTGCTGTATCATAAAGTAGTTCTAGCTTTAATTTTTTTGAGAAACTTCCATACTGTTTTCCACAGTGGCTACACCAGTTTACATTCTTCAAGAGTGCACAAGGGATTGCATCCTCTCCAACACTTGTTCTCTCTTGTCTTTTTGATAATAACCATTCTAAAAGGTGTGAGATGATATCTCATTGAGTTTCGATTTGCATTTCCCTGATGATTAGTGTGATAGTGAACCCCTATTCATATACCTGTTGACCATTT
This sequence comes from Spilogale gracilis, assembly GCA_004023965.1. Lineage (NCBI taxonomy): Eukaryota > Metazoa > Chordata > Mammalia > Carnivora > Mephitidae > Spilogale > Spilogale gracilis. Next base: position 9,872 of record PITA01025904.1, read on the forward strand.
GTTATGTCTTCTGTGAAGAAATATCTATTCATATCTTATTTTATTTATTTATTTGTTTGCTTGTTTGTTTGTTTATAGATTATTCATTTATTTATTTGACAGAGAAAAACACAGTTAGAGAGGGAGCACAAGCAGGGGGAGTGAGAGAGGGAGAAGCAGGCCTCCAAGGAACAGGGAGCCCCATGTGGGGCTCAATCCTGGGTCTCCGGGACCATGACGTGAGCCGAAGGCGGTCGCCCAACCAACTGAAGCACCCAGGTGCTCCTTGGATCTTCTTTTAATTGGACTTTTTTTTTCTGTTGTATCATATAGGTTCTTTATATTTTTTTGATATTAACCCTTTATCAGATATATGATTTGCAAATATTTTCTCCCATTCCATAGGTTTCCTTTTCATTTTGTTAGTGACTTCCTCTGGTGTGTAGGAGCTTTTTAGTTTGATAGAGTCCCACGTACTAATTTTTGCTTTTGTTGCTTGTACTTTTGGTATCATATTCAAATAATTGTTGCCGCAACTAATGTCAACAAGTTTTTTCCCTATGTTTTCTTCTAGAAGTTTTACGGTTTCAGATCTTACATTTAAGTCTCTAATCCACTTTGAATTATTTTTGAGATGGTGTATAGGGGCCCTATTTCATTCTGCATGTGGTTATCCAGCTTTCCATCACTATATATTGCCAAGATTATCCTTTCCCCATTGAGTATGCTTGGCTGCCCTGTTAAATATTAGCTGATCATAAATGTGAGGGTTTATTTCTGGGCTCTTGATTGTTTTCTATTTTTGTTTTTTGTCAAATTTTTGTTTGACAAATTTCTATTTTTGTTTTATGTCAGTACCCTGCTGTTTTGATTACTATAATTTTGTATTAGAGTTTGAAATCTGGAAGTGTGATGTCTCTGGCATTGTTCTTCTTTCTCAAGATTGGTTACCTATGCAGGATCTTCTGTAGTTCCATACAACTTTTAGGACTCTTTTCCTATTTCTGTGAAAAATGCCACTAGAATTTTGATAGAGATTGCATTGATCTATAGATGCTTTGGACAGTATTTACATTTTAACAATATTAATTCTTCCAATTCTGAACACAGAGTATCTTTCATTTTTTTTTTTTTTTGTCTTCTTTGATTTCCTTCATCAAAATGTTATACTTTTCAATGCAGAGAACTTTCATTTCCTGGTTAAATTTATTCCTAAGTATTTTACTATTTTCGATATGATTATGTTTTCTTATTTCTTTTTCAGCTTTTTCATTGTTAATGTATACAAATGCAGCCATTTTCTGTATGCTGATTTTGTACCTTCACCTTTACTGAATTCACGGATTAGTCAACAGTTTTTTTGGTGGGATCTTTAGGATTTTCTCTATATAAGATCATATATCTGCAATTAAAGACAATTTATTCCCTTCTGATTTGGATGCCTTTTATTTCTTTTTCTTGCTTGATTGCTCTGACTAGAACTCTATCACCATGTTGAATAGGTGATGAAAGTGGGCACCCTAGGTGTCTTGTTCCTCATCTTAGAGAGGAAGATTTCAACCTTTCCCCGTGAAATACCATGTAAGCTGTGGGCTTGCCATAGATGGCTTTATCATGTTGCGGCATATTCTTTCTCCATACAATTTGTTGAGAATTTTTATCATGAAAAGATGTTATATTTGTCAAATGATTTTTCTGCATCTATTGAGAAAATTATATGATTTTTATCTTTCATTCTATTAATGTGTGTATCACATTCATTGATTTGTGTATGTTGAAACATCCTTGTCCCTGAGGGATTAATAGTGCTTGATCATAATGGATGATCCTTTCAATATATTGTTGAATTTTATTTGCTAATTTTGTTAAGAATTTTTGAATCTCTGTTCATCAGGGATTTTAGCCTATAGTGTCTGTATCTGGCTTTGGCATTAGGATAATTCTTGCCTTGTAAATTTGAATTTGAGAGTGTTCCTTCTTCACTTTTTTGGAAGAGTTTGAGAAGAATTAGTGTTAATTTTTCTTTAAATGTTTGGTAGAATTCACTAGTGAAACCATCTGGTTTCTCTGTATTGGGAGGTTTTGATTACTGATTCAATTTCTTTACTCTTTACCGATCTGTTCAGATTTTTTTATTTCTTCATGATTTAATCTTGGTTAGGTTGTATGTATCCAGGTGTTTATCCATTTATTCTAGGTTATCCAATTTGTTAGTATATAATTGTTCACTATAGTCTCTTATGATCCTTTGTATTTCTGTAGTATCAGTTGTAATATTTCTTCTTTCATTTTCTGATTTTGAGACTTCTTTTTTTCTTAGCCTAGTCAAAGATTTGTCAATTTTTTTACCTTCTCATAAAACCAACTCTTAGTTTTGTTGATCTTTTCTGTTGTCTTTTAGTCTCTATATCATTTATTTCTCTTCTGATCTTTGTTATTTCCCTCCTTCTGCTAACTCTGAGCTTTGTTTTTTTCTTCTACTTCTTTTCTAAAAATTTAATTTCAGTATAGTTAATATAATGTTATATTAGTTTCAGGTGCACAATAGTTTTTCTTCTTTTGTAATTCCTTGAGGTGTGAATTAGGTTGCTTAAGATCTTTCTTTTTCTTGGGACGCCTGGGTGGGCAACTGCCTTCGGCTCAGGTCATGATCCCGGAGACCCGGGATCGAGTCCCACATCGGGCTCCCTGCTAGGCGGGAAGCCTGCTTCTCCCTCCCTCACTCCCCTGCTTGTGTTCCCTCTCTGGCTGTGTTTCTCTCTGTCAAATAAATAAAATCTTAAAAAAAAAAAAAAAAAGATCTTTCTTTTTTTAACATAGGCATTTTCACTATGATATTCCAACTTATAACTGCTTTTGCAGCATCCCATAGTTTTGATATGTGTTTCCGTTTTCATTTGTTTCAAGATTTTTTTTGTTTATGTTTTTGTTTCTCCTCTGACCCATTGGTTGTTCAGAGATATGTTGCTTAATTTCCACATATTTGTGGATTTTCCAGCTCTCCTCCAGTTATTAATTCTAGTTTCATACCACTATAGTCAAAAAACATAGTATGATTTCAGTCTTAAATATTTGCTAAGACTTATTTTGTGACTTAACAATCATCTATCCTAAAGAATGTTCTGTGTGTGCTTGAAAAGAATGTGTATTCTCTTGCTGTTAGGCAGAAAGTTCTATATATGTCTGATTAGTCCATGTGTAAAATATGGTCAAGTCCAATGTTCCCTTGTTAATTTTCTGTCTGGATCATAGATCCATGCTAAAAATGGGATACTGAAGTCCTCTACTGCTATCGTATAGACTATTTCTTTCTTCAGCTTGGTTTGTATTTGCTTGATTTATTTAGACACTCTAATGTTAGGTACAGTATTTATGATGGTTATATCTTCTTGATGAATTGACTCCTTTTCAATTAAATAATGACTTTCTTTGTCTCTTATTACCAGTTTTGGATTATGGTCTCTTGTCTGTATCACTTTTTGAGGAAGCAGAAAACAGAAACAAACAACTATAATAGGGGAAGGAAGTTGATGAAAATATATGCATGTATATGTTTAGCATAAACAGTCTATGATTGGAATAAAAATGTAGATGGGAGTTTCCTGAGAGCAGATTTTTTGATAAAGGAAGTAATATGAACCATCTCTAAACTTCCTCATAAAGTTATGACTATAGAACAGTCTTTGCTGGATAATCTATTCAGATTATTGGTCATCATTCAGGAAATGTAAGAGATTCTAAGAGTAAGGATTCATATCCTCTGTCTCTCTCCTTTTCACTGAATAATTTAGAGAGTTCAAGGGCAACACACCTGGAGAGCACAGGAACCTTCTAAAAAATGACTTCCCTTTGCCCTGGGCATTCTGGTTTAAATAGCCTTAGTACAACTTCAAAAAGACACAGATTATATATTTTCCTCTTTTAAAATGGTAATTCAGAGATCTAAGCCTTTGTGCTAAGCTGAAAATTATTAATTTATGTTTTGTCACCCTTAATTGCAAACATTTTCATTTGTTGAATTTGCTTTGCCTCTCAATCTCAGGAATATAAGCCAATTTGGGATAAGGTTATCCAATATATTGCTACTTGCTATGTGTGATTGTAAACGGTTACAGATGTCCATCTACATGCCCACAGACCCCACATGACACTGAATCCAACTGCCATGTCTAATAGACACAGCTTTTTTTATTTTAAGGACTTTTGTGGACACAAATGGACTCAATACCCAGAAGGTCACCAAACTTCAGAATCCTATAAATACTATCACTGTTCAGGATGGCTACACTCTGTAGGTTTAGAAAAATTATTCATAGATAACTTTTTGACTCTTGGATTTTGCCAAAAATCTAGAGTTCTAAATAGATATAACTTTAAAAATTACAATAAGAACTATCAAGGTTATAGTTCTCATTTTTAGAGGGCAAAGAAAAAACTGCCTTTGGAGAGGGCTAAAACAGTTTCTTGACCCCTTGCATGCTACCTGCTACACATTATGGGTAGGAGCTTTTAGTAAAGACCCACATGTGTGCTCATCCCACCAGTGGTTCACTACTTTGTTACCCTGGGCAAGTCACTTCCTCATCTATATAATGCAGGTGATAATAGTATTCACCTCAGAGGGCTGAAGAGAAAAGCAAATGAGCTCACAAATAAAATGTAGTTAGTGCTTGGCATACAGGAGATACACAACTATGATGACTATTCCTTCTATTATAACTATTTTAGTCTTACCATGAAGGAGCTTTCCATAAGCAATCTAATTACCTGAAAATGTCCAAAAGGCAAAAGGATTCTCATCAGTAATTCATAGTGAATTTGCTTTTTTCTCCAGAAGTATTGGGCTAAATCTGATGAAAAGTTCATTAAAAACTCTTGCAACTTTCCTGATAAATGTAGGGCTTTCTGATAAATTCTTTCATTCATTCATTCAACAAAAACATGCTGTATTCCCACATATTGTGTAGCATGAAAAAATCAATATGTATCTCTAAAGGGTGTTCAGTATAGTAAAGGAGATAAAAATTCACATAAATTATTATATTAAGAAGGGAAGAGACGGTATAAGAGGGATAAGAAAAATTAAGACAGAAAGGAAAGATTACTCTGAGGTTCAAGACTAAACAAAAAGAAGGTATTATCTGAAATAGACCTTAAAGGAGAGTTGTGATTCAGAAAAACAGAGCCAGCAGAATGGGGGAAGGTACTACAAACTGAAGGAATAGTCTAAAAAGGGCAAGTAAACAGGAAAGAAGGGTCAAGTCTGACAGGTACAGATGGTGTTGAAGTCTAGACAGGATAGAAGATGGACGACAGAAGGTGAGGCCCTTGACTATCTGACTCTGTGACCAGAGGCAAAAATGAAGTGTGCTTTACTCTCTGTTTTCACCTGCGTTCAGCCCTTGTAGCAAAGCAATTTCAATAAGTCTTATTTAAAGCTAAAAGTGCTTTTTTTTTTTTTTAAAGCATCTCAGACTGTTCTTTATGTGCTACTCTTATTATAACTAGGAGAAAGCAACAGGATCTGAAGTTTCTTCAAGACATGTTTGTGGGTCCTTTAATTCTCAGGGCTCCTCTGGTATGACATTAGAAGAAACTGTTTTTATATTCCATTGGCCAGTTTTTGGTGGTATATCTGAAGTTCACCATCTCAACCTTGAAACACCTCCTTTATAAACATTAAGATTGCTGAGAGAAGCCAAGTTGGGAGGCGCCTGACGGTGAAAGGCGTGGGTCATATGTAAACAAACTTGTTCAGGAATGAGAGCTGAATGGTTGGGCGTGTCTGTTTGTTGGAGTTAACAGCCTCTCCCTAATTCTTTTATTAAACCCTCAACTAACCTTCAATTGCCCTTTTAGAACTTAATCTCCGTGCACTTCAAAATCTTCAAACGTAAAGAGGTACTACCCTGGAAGGAGTGGGATCTGTTTACAGTTAAGTGACTAATTATAACTACCAAATTCTGTAAATGCCCCAGAATGGGAGGTGGGCTAGATTTATGAATCAGTTTCTCTATTAGCTTGTGTAAATAATACATGTATTACAAACTGGCACACAATTTAAAAAAAAATAAAAGAAGTGTTCTAAACTTCTACAAGTTTAGAATGCCAAAGTAGCAGCAGACTATTTCTTATGAGCTAAGCCTTCATCTTCTAGGAAAGATTAATCGTGATTAATGATTAATGATTATCTTAGGGTCTCTAGAAAGCTAGTTCACACATAAAATCCACTCAGCAATAGAGTTTAGGTTCATGTTTATTCTGATTCCCCCTTGCTGAAAATTCCTTTATTGTAGAAAACCTCTTAGCCAGTCCCTGTGCTGTAGTATTGCTCAGCGTTTTCCTGAGGCTACCTCCATCACCTAAAGATCTTGGGCCTCACTTCAGGCTAATAAAAGAGGCTTCATAGGGGCAGGGTCCTGGAATTTGTATTAAAAAGAAGAAAACTTTATTTTTATGATTAGTGAAGTCACTTATGCCTAGATTCTTCTTACAACAGTCTTGTAGCTTCTATCTTCCCAAACTGAACCAAAGGTGGGACTGATGGTGGGTGTAGTCTCAGCAGCCATGTGACTTTAGAATGATGTCATCTGAAGTCAAAAACTTAATCTAATACCTTCACCAACAAGTTACGGACAGCCAAGGGAACAACTGTGGGTGGAATTTCAGAGGATAATTACAAACTTCTGTAAATACTCAACTGCTATTTACTTTTCTTCCATTTAATATTTGGTACTTTTCTTCCTATTGGGTTGGCCTGGGCGTTTTCTTTCTTTCTTTCTTTCTTTTTTTTTTTTTTTTACTTTTCTTTCCTTTTGGATTTTCCCCAGATACTGAGTAATAAGAATAGCTATATATGTAGCAAAAAGAGAAATCATTACAACACTGTCAGTCCTGCAAAAACAAACCTTCCAAAAACAGTTTCATTTCTAGCTTATAAACCCTACACTTCCTCAGTCCATTTAAGCTCTTCTTATGTAAATACAAATAAATGTATATTTTGGATACTAACAAGTTTTCTATTTTCTAAATACTACCTTTGATCTTCTTTGATCTTCAGGTTTACAAATATATGACCAGTTATATCTTGACAAGTTCTATACTTTAAGTCAACCAGCTGTTTATTTTGTAATTTATTGTTTCATGTTCTGTGAAAGAATGTGAAGTAAAATGTACATGACATTTATCAAGGAGGCTGGGCGATCAATGAGAAGAGATGGCCCCGCAAATAGAACATCTAAATTTAAGTCCCAGTTTATGATCCACATGATGCCAAGGAAATTTACATAATGTTTCCAAGTGTCAGCTTTCTCTTCTAATAAAATACAAATCAAGATAATTTTTATTCCATACCAGTTATTGTAAAAGTTAAAGGAGATCGGGAACATTTTGTGTCCCAGCCTGGAGGGACTTGTGAATGCCTGGTAGTGCTAAAGCCATGACTTGTGCCTTGATCTCTGACATAGCCTTCCATTTATTTTTATGTTTTTGCATTTTTCAAAAGTTGGCTTTCTTGCCCCTCACTTAAAGATTTAGGGCATGGTTTTTGCACATTTGGTTCACCTAAGATCATCAAATCTGAAATGCAACGCTCAAAGTTTAGTTCAGATGACACTATTGCCACCAAGTGGTCGTGAAGAGATACTGCAAGTCAAAATCCAGGCGTGATAAACCACAGCCGCATAATGCTGGATCAGGAAATTAAAATTCTGTGCAAATGAACCAAAAGCAGTAGCTTATTTTCTCCTTCCTTGGTGATATAAACTGAGTAATACAGCTTTAACCTAAATTTTCAATTCTATCTTACTCTTTCTTCCTCTCTGATTTACCCTAGGGCCCACAATCAACAATTTAGAAATTATTGGCTCTCTCCCAAATCCCTAATGCCTGTTCTTTGTATTTACAGCAAAGGCCTGCAGAGAAATCTGAGACCTGCAATGCCAGGATGGGGTTTAGGGAACCACCTGCAGTTCAGTACCAAAATATACCCAACATCCTATGCATGTTCAATCATTATACCCTAGGAGTATCATACCAATATCTTTTTTTACAGGTTGGGAAACTGAGGCTCAGATTGGTTCAGTAGCTTCCAAAGTGCCCAGTTCATGAGCAACAGGATGGGCTTCAAACCCAGTACTCAACCAAGGTTTTCTCAAAGCCTCCCTCCATGCCACATCTTGGCTCTGTGTCTTTTGGTTTCATCTTCTATGCAATTTAGGAAGATTCTTCAAATACCTGTGTTAGCACACTGGAATCACCTGGGAGGTTTTTAAAAATGTGAATGCCTAAGTTTCCTCTAATCAAGAATAATCAAAACTCTGAGGGGGTCCAGTATCTATAATTAAAAAAAATAAATCTGCCAGTGATTGCTTTACTGTGAGAGTTGAGAACCATTGGTTTAAACAGTATTACTCATATTTAAACTCCTTTCTATTACTTTAACATTTAATCAGAAGGATATTTTTATTATAAAATATCTTATTAACACAGAGTTTTTCTCTTATTGTAATAACAGGTGGATGAGATATTTATAGATTCAGCCTTGAACAAGCATTATATCAAGAATCAAGTAGTCAGACTGACGTATGTATGTTTGGGCAAAGGTGGACTCCCAGCCTGGAGGGACATAGGGCAAAAGAGATGGGAACTCTCATATGTTGTTGCTCTGTGAACTTGGCTCTTGCCTAAGATTTCTCATGAATGGTATCTCAGCAGCAGTCTGGAGATACAGGGTAGACCACGGTTTTCTAAATGCAAAAACTAAGATGCAGGAAAGTTAAGTGATACATTCAAAGTTCCCCAAGTGACAGAAAAAGAATTCAATCCCCTTTAACTGATTGTAAGGCCCAGGCCTACCAGACCATGTGGCCTTGGGAAAACCCACCAAGTTGTCTTGACAGATGTATCAGTTCAAAAATAAGAAGGCAAAGTTGACTATAGAACGGGATTGTAAGTTTTACCTGTAATGAAGTCCCAGGAGGCATCTCCAAACAAAAAGATGTTCTTATTTAAACAAATTTTCTGTTTATTATGGTAGAGGGGGAAAGACTCATATCAATTGCAGAAATTATTCAGAGGTTTCAACTATGTTATTTGGAAAGCACATAGAAGAACATAAACACATAATAGGTGCAAACCTATAGGCCTATAGGACTCATCCTCTTAACAAATGAATATATTCAGACAGATTTATATAAAGGAAATAATAATAATTTTTCTCACCAACAGACTAATGCTTTATTGGAAAAGTTATTCCAAGTTCCTTACACCTTTACTAAATAACTAGTGACCTCAGGAGGATTTTATATATAAATTGGATAAACTCTACAATGTTTAGGAGATAAAAAGCACATATTGGCTGAAATTCTCTGGATTTCATTTCATATATTTTCTTTTCAAATTCTGATTTGCCATAATATTCTAGAAACATTATTATAGTCTTGTGAACTCCTTTGAGTTTATAGTCATTATAACTATGTAAATGTTTTTCTGTAGACCCAGAGATATTCTACCTCATAAACAATGTTTTCCTTCTGTTTCAAGAGGGAAAATTACTTGATCATACGTTTGCCAATACAACATAAAATTCTAATTATTTGTACCTTCACCTTCTGGAGCTTAAATGAACCACAATATATAAAGTGCCTCAGAATCAATATGATTTCTTGTTTTTAGTCAAAAGATTCAGGAGAATTAGGCCTGTAGTGCTTTTCAGAGCCTGCCTCTTCTGAAATGTAAAAATAAAAGACATGGCTGATGAATACATAGATTTAATTTTTTTAAAGGCCTTTAATTGTTTGGTTTTCCTAATTTGGAAGGAAAAACTGAATGCTACAGGTAGAGGGACTTGAACTTGTTTATATGAAAAAAAGTTCAAGGAACTGGGTAAGTTTAATCTGGAGAAGACTCAGGAACCAAGAATGTCACTGTCTTCAGATACTTGATGTGGGAGAGGAACTTGATGTTTCATATATGTCCCAACTCATAGACCTAAGCCTAATGTGGAAGATATAAAGAGACACATTTCAACTCAGAATGATGAATTCTCTAAAATCAGAGCTAACCAAGAGAAACAGCTCTGGAAGGAAGTAAATTTATTATCATTTTAATTACTGCTCTGGAGTTAGAGGGTCATGAGTGTTTAGATGTGATGTAGGTATCAGATAGATGAGCAATTGGCCAATGAGACCACTAAAGTTTCTTCTGATCCTTAGACTTTACAATCTGGATGAAATTTTTTTAATCTCTGAGTCTCACCCAACTGCTATAACAAGACTTCGAATTAATGGGGAAAATTTACTCAAAACATGATGGAAACTTGAAGAAGGAACATATAAAATGATCTTGGGTCAGACAGTCACATACAGATGAATGTCAATGTAAGATCAGTTCCCAACACTTTTAGCAATTAAGGCATAATTCAGGAGCATTAAATCCAGGAAAGAGTGTTAAGACCCAATGTATTCCTTGAATAAATATCTTTCTCTTGTATGTTGTAGTCCAGAGGAAAATGGTGTGAAAGCAGATATCATTATGGTGTTCCGGTTCCCCTCTACTGAGCAAAGGGCCTTAATAAAGGAGAAAATCCTTAGCCTCTTAAGGCAGAAGATAAGAAACACAAGAGCCTTACCCATAAATGCCTCTTCAGTTCAAGTTAATGGTAAGTTAGTACACCTTTCTATGGGATGTGAAGTTTTCTACTAAGTCCATTTTATGTCTTATCTTAAACTTACTTCCCATTAACTTCCATTCCAAATAATAGCTAGAATTTAGGTGGGAAAAAATTTTCAAGTTAAAAAAATGACGTTTCAAGGTTTTATGTTTCTCCGATAAAAGCAAGTCTGAAGTTACTTGTCAAGTGGTTTTTCCTGTAGGTGTTGACTGGCAGTCATCCTCAAATAAAGGCAAACCTTACCACTAACAGGGAATTAATCTGACCCAGCCACTGCCTCCATGATTAAGCTAGTGGAAATAGCAAGCATCTAGCAACAACTATTTTTTAGGGTGGGACCTCCTAAAACGTAAATTTATCTATTGCCTTTTAAAAATATGGATGATTTCTGTATATAGTAAAATTATGAAGTTTATCTTAACTTTTTTTCTCTGGTGGGCATTTGGGAAAATGATAAAACAACTTTGGAGCCACTAAAGCCACCTTAAAAGTGATGTTTTAAAAATCACCAAGCTACAGGAAACGAACTGAGGATGGCTGGAGGGGAGGGAGGTGGAAGGGATGCGGTGGCTGGGTGATGCACAATGGGGAGGGTACGTGCTATGATGAGAAAAATAAATAAAATAAAAATGTAAAAAATAAATCACTGAGCTAGAAAAAAAATCACTGGAAACATTATGTCATTATTATGACTCTAAAAAGATAAAGCAGTCTTTATCAAGGCCCTTTCTTAATACCCTTCCCATGCAGCATCTGATTTCTATATTCTTAGGAAGTAGGCAAATTCACCTTTATAAATATAAAAGAAAGACAAAAAATTAAGGATGCTAATAAAAGGATGTAAGATTCAAATCTAGATCTCTAATTTCTTGAGAGGCTCTCTATAAAAAAGTGTTCTGAGTCAAACAAATCTTAGAAATTCTGTCTATGATCTTCATCTCTTATATTCACATATGGAAATCTCTGCAGCATCCAGCTAGATAGAAACCTGTTTACCCTTGTGCCTTGAGCTACTTCTGCAATACCTACTTCTGGCACACAAGTGCAGGTTTCTCCTACAGATTCCAATATATACCAGACTTAGAGTCTCAGAGTAAATGATTAATACCAGAGGTGAAACAGGATGCCCTACCCCTGTAAAGGTCTGGTTGACTCTTCAAGAGGAAACCTGACCAGGAAGTGAAAATCTGAGGGAATGGGATGGGCAGGACTTTGCTGGTTAAGAGTCAGCTACTCCGGGAATAAAGCCGGGGACCTCTCCCAACCCAGGAGGGAAGAACCTGTCAAGGGCTTAATCCACCTTGTTAAGTGGGGAAACAAATGAATCAAGGTTGTGAAATAGTGGCAATTCTGATAAATTATATGATGTGTTGCATGTGATTTCCAATAACCAGTTAATATGACAGAAATTTCAAAGCCTGAGCTCTCTGAAACCAACAATGAAGCACAAAATGGCTATCAGTTGCCTGGACTTTTGTTTTTTACAGGCTTAGTTTGTGTGCTACCACTTATTTAAATGACTTAAAAGTCATTTTAAGTCACCTTAAAAGGCAGGATGCTGATGGAGAACCTGTTTTGAAAGTTACCCAATTCTAACCCCATGGAGTCACTTTAAGACCACCCAAGTAATGGGCTCATGACTTTACCTCCATTCTCTCAGCCATAAAACTCACAATTATTCTTCCTGCAATCATAAAAATAACATGAGGGTATATAAGAAAATAGAAAATGTGAAACATATAGGCCATTACCACTTAGAAAGCTAGTAAGTTCTACACGTGCTTTGGAAACCTGAAAGCATTGGTAGTAGAAAACGCTGGAAACTTGAAAGTTTTCAAACTTCCAAATATAAAAAGAGAAGTGTTTACTAATATTTAGGAAAATCTACTAAGTGAAAAGGTCAGCAGAATCCTCAAGGCAATTCTTAACAGGCAAAATCGTGGCTCTCCAGGAACCCTCAATCTGGGCAGCTCCCAATGAGTGGAAAACTGTTGAAATTCTAGACGGAGTCTAGAAATAACCCTGCAGCCCAGGATTATCTGTTATTTGTCAAGAATATGTGGGCTGGTTTTCTTTTGTTTTGCTGTTTTCTGGGGTCTCTTTTGAAAAACAAAAACTGTGGTATGTATCCTTCATGGGATACAACATGTCAAAGCAAAGGTAAAATCAGCTTTTTTTTTTTTTTTAAGATTTTATTTATTTATTTGACAGAAAGAGAGTGAGAGAGGGAACACAAGTAGGGGGAGTGAGAGGAGAAGCAGGATTCCCACTGAGCAGGGAGCCTGATGTGGAGTTCAATCCCAGGAGTCCAGGATCATGACCTGAGCCGAAGGCAGATGCTTAGCAACTAAGCCACCCAGGCGCCCCTAAAATCAGCTTCTTTACATTGCAAACAGCATGGTTGTGAAAGAGCCGTTCACTGCTTACATTTGGTTCATGTGTGCTATATACAGTTCCCCTTGTGTTACCTGTAGCATGCAAAGCCCTAAATACTAACCTGATTACTTTCAACTCAGAAGTATGTTAGAGGATCATTTTCATGGCTAAGGTCTTATGTTTATTTCACTCAAGTAAAATTAGTTGTTAAAAATTAGATATCAACAACCAGTTATTTGCATGGGGATATTTTGACTCTAAGTGTAATCATTCTCCCTAAAACTTCTATCCTCAAAAATCCAATTACACTCAAACTATTTCAAGCAACCTGGTATCCTTCCTGGAAAGGGGAAATTGGGAACTTCCTCAAACTAAGATGAAGTTTTAAGGAAGAACTCTAACATTATACTATTTCCCATTTTAATCCATTACTAACTAATATAGGCATATTAAATTATTTTTTTTTTTTTTTTTTTTTTTTTTTTTTTTAACGACTGAGCCACCCAGGCGCCCCAATCTTTTTTTTTTTATTATTGTTACTTATATTTTTTTCCAGTGTTCCAAGATTCATTCCCCATTCCCCACACCCAGTGCTCCACGCAATAGGTGCCCCCAGTAGCCACCACCCGGCTCTCCCATCCCTCCACCCCCCTCCCT